>CAUYON010027474.1:0-20956 GCA_963573935.1 Arctocebus calabarensis
GTAGTCCCAGCTACTAGGGAGGCTGAGGCAAGAGAATCGCTTAAGCCCAAGAGCTGGAGGTTGCTGTGAGCAGTGTGACACCACGGCACTCTACCCAGGGCGATAAAGTGAGACTCTGTCTCTACAAAAAAAAAAAGAAAAAAAAAATTTCCTTTTGAAGAGGCATTTTGAAAAGATATCATAGCTTTTTCGAAACACTTAAGATTTTTTGCCACATACCATATACAGACCTGGTTTTACCTTGGAAAAAAAATATGCAAGTCATTTTGATCTGATATGATATCACAGAGAAATGCTGCATTCCTATAGAAATCTTTCAATAATTCACATTGCTGATTCTGTTCTTCATAAAATATAATTATCTGTTCTCACAGACAAAAAATTTTGTACTTTAGAATGATATGGCAATTCCACACTGAATACCTCAGAATATTTCATTGTTCAACTTTAGCATCTTACAATGTTGTATTTGCATAAATGTAGTTAACAATACTTAAAACTTGTTGCAAAAATAGTAGCTTGAAAACAAAGATTTTGCTGATGCAAGATACAATGAAAAGAAATGAGCATCTGGATTTGATCTATGAATAATTTTTATTATCTATGCAATAAACCCTTCATGTTTTCCTGTCATGGAACATGCACCATCTGTACATAGTCTCACTAAATTTACAAAATTCAGTCCAACTTCATATTTATCTTGAAGTTGTTGAAGGTATCTACTCCCTGTGTTCTGTTCGCAAGAGTACCCAAAGCTAATAACTCTTCCTAGCAAAATAAAAAAAAAAATCTGTTATGACCTGAAGTATAAAACTTGCACAGAGTCAGCAGTAACAGTTGATTCATCCAAAAGCAACTAAATATGTATTTTCCTTTTGAAGTACTGCATGAAGTTGTTCTGTTAAGTTGAAGGCTAATTCATGCTGCTGATCAGTCATGCTTCTCCTTGAAAGAAGCAGTTGTTTGAACTTTGAAACAAATGTTATTGGGGGGTAAGCATCCTACAACTTTGACAATGCATTCTTTCATGATTTCTGAATGGCTTCCCTTTACTCCCACCCCTGCATATAAGCTAATTTATAAGTTGCTTTAGTGACATTATTTCCAGGTGTTATTGTTGCTTGAAAGAATTGTCCTTACTTTCACTTTTCATCTTTTAATTTCTGCAAAATGGCCTTTCATGCCCCTTCCTCTAATTTAAAATACTGGTGGTCCCTATGAGTGTTATAATCCTGATGGGCATTTAATTTCCTTAATGATGCAGTATCACAAAGCAGGCAAATCATCTTATCTTTAACAGAAACAAGATAATATTGCAATTCCCAATCCTCATTAAAATCTTCCTTCTTCCTTTAGCGTTCTCTTGGTCTTCTTTGACATGATGGGCTATTAAGCACACAGAACTAAAAAATACCATCGAGCTGTACAACTATTCACAAATTCTACTTCAAATAAACACAGTGCACTGTTGTCAAAAGCTGATAACACACTGGAGTACTCAACCCCCATAAACTCTTGCCAACCAGCCTTGTGTGGTAGTAGCACCAGTAGGGCAGAGAAAGTCAGTACTAAATCTCAAGCATAGCAGCCATTAATTTATCCCTTGAGATTTACTAATGCTCTAATTGTAATAATCAATCTGGGAAGATTATTTCATTGAAACTTAATTTATTCTTTGGTATTTTAAATGTGTTTATTTTAAAAATAAAATAAAAGATGAATAAAATGTATTAATAAAAATAAAAGGATTTGTTCTGTGAAATTTGAATTCAGTCACAATGCCATATGTGACCTTAAGGCCATAAGGTTCTCCACCCCTGGCCTACGTTATAAGAAACACAGGACTCAACAGAACAGTGTATGACATGGCCATTCCTCACTCAGACAGATCTTTTTTTTTTTTTTTCAGATAGGTCTATCTTTGGAAGAAAAGGGACTCATCAGACTACCAGAGAGCTTGAGAAATATCCCTCAAGACCTCCTCTAGCCTTTCATTCTGTTCTTTATTCTCCATGCCAACTTCTGATTTATAATATGGTTACCTGAATGTAAGTGTCTTCCAAAGAAGACAGACAAAATCTTAGCAAGATGTTCTACCCTCCAACAAAGAACAAATTAACTGTCTAAAGACAGATCAGTCTAGGACAGTGGTTCTCAACCTTCCTAATTGCCGCATTCTTACAAATGGAAGAAAGGGGTCACGACCCACAGGTTGAGAACGGTTGGTCTAGGAGGTATTCAGGAAGACCAGGAAATCTCCCCATGTTCTGCTCCCCCAACAAGCCTACGCCTACAGGTTCTTAGGCATGTTCAGGCACTGGTGTGATGGTAGTCAGAACACCTGACAAAAACCAGAAACCAGTCACTGAATAAATGTAAGGTTCCTCAGTATATATCTTGTTGAACCACAGACAGAGACAGCAATAATTATTTAAAATTTGAAGGGAATTTTTTTTTTTTTGAAACAGAGTCTCAGTACAGTCTGAGATCAGGCAATCCACTCACCTTGACCTCCCAGAGTGCTGTGATTACAGGAGGAAAAAAACTTAAAGGAAACTAAGCACTTCCTAGTGACGACAAGCCAGGGAAAATGACTCAGTCTCACTGTGCCTCAGTTTCCTCATCTTTACTATGGAGTGGTGAGGCAGAAAACCTGGGACTAATGCCAAGATTTCTGGAATTTATTACATGCTCCCCAGTAATGTTTGTTTTCCTTCCATGTTATTTTTTCCTACCTCTGAAAATTGGGAGAATATTGTTATTATCCTGATTTAGCAGCCTAATACTGTAAGCAAGGAAACATAATTTAAAAGTAAGCTGACTTCAGGCCAAAATGCAAGTCTACCTACCACCCAGAGGAAACCACACCTAAAGGGGCATCCAAACGCAGCCATCATCTGCACACCACCCAGCAAGGGTCCCTCTGGTGCAGTAATAGAGAAAAGGAATTTCTCCGCAAGCCCATCAAGAGCACATTCCTTTGCTGACATAAAGGAGTAAAAAGAAACCATCAAAATTAATTTTAAAAACACAATTTAACCCAATGTATTGAAAATACTATCATTTCAACCTGTAATTAATATAAAAGTTATAAATGGGGTATTTTACATTTTTTTGTCCAGTTTGAAATCCAGTGTGTTTTACACATCAAGCCCATGTCATTTGGGGCTCTCCATGATTCAAGCATTCAGTTGCATGTGGCTGTGGCTACTGCACTGGGCACTACAGCTCTTAGAGCCTCCTCTAAGTTCTACCATCACTTAACTCTACCAATGATCACAGCAAAATCTACCCTTCTGAGACTGAGACCACTTAAGACAGACCTGGCCTGAGACACTGTCTTGCACAGGTCCATGCTAGGGTTTCTGAAGGAACCAGGCCTCTTAACACCACAAACTCTCAAATGGCCTTCAGCATCCATGTGTATTCCCAGAAACCCATGGGAGCTGCTATACCCAAATTTGGATTGTCCTTTCCCTTTGCAAAGTCTCCCTCCCACCCTAGTTCCTATTCAAATCCTGATGTTACTTCTAAGATGTCCAGATTCCTCCTATCCAGACCCAGCCTGGCCCAGCAGGGAAGCAAGTTCTCTTTTCTCTGGTCAGCCCCAGAACTTGATCTTTTGTGTGGCACTTATCAAATCTATATATAGAATGTGGTTATTTGCTCATATAGCATCTCCCCTAGTACTTCAGTTCCTTCAGGGCAAGACTGGTATCAGCCCCCCCCCAACTCTGACCTAACCCCCATGAGACTCCAGGGCATGCCCAATAAGTGCTCCATTGTGTAGACAACATGAGTCAGATTTACTTGATCAATACCAACTGAGTCTGCCACCCAAATACACATCATCTATGGTGGCAGCTCCAGAGCTGTTTGTAGATGGTGCTGATCTCAACAGAACAAGCTCATGAACAGGTGTACAGAACTGAGGCTTGACAGACTGGATCGGACGGACAGTGGGCTGCAGTGTTAACAGATACATGGCTTCCTCTCTGGGGACTAGGCAAAGCGGGTGTTTGGGAGCTGTGTACCAGAGTATGATAAGAAACTAGGGCCTGGACTTGGTGCCCGTAGCTCAAACAGCTAAGGCGCCAGCCACATACACCAGAGCTGGCGGGTTCGAATCCAGCCCGGGCCTGCCAAACAACAATGCTACAACCAAAAAAAAAAAAAAAAGCCGAGCCTGGTAGCAGGCGCGGGTAGCGCCTGTAGCGTTGTAGTCCCAGCTACTTGGGAAGCTGAAGCAAGAGAATTGCTTAAGCCCAAGAGTTAGAGGTTGCTGTGAGCTGTGACATCACAGCACTCTAGCAAGGGTGACTACTTATGGCTCTGTCTAGAAAAGAAAAGGAAAGTAGGGCCTGGGCTCGGCGCCCATGCTCAGTGGTTAGGGGCGCCGGCCACATACAACAGGGCTAGCCGGTTTAAACCTGGCCTGGGCCTGTTAAACAACAATGACAACAACAACAACAACAAAAATAGCTGGGTATTGTGGCCGGCACCTGTAGTCCCAGCAACTTGGGAGGTTGAGGCGAGAGAACTGCTAAAGCCCAAGAGTTGGAGGTTGCTGTGAGCTATGATAACATGGCACTCTACCAAGGGCGACATAGTGAGACTCTGTCACGGAAAAAAAAAAAAGAGAGAGAGAAAAGAAATTAGGGCCTGTGAGGTTAGGAGCAGCACCCAGAATGCATAGTGTCAATAGCAGGAGCCATGCAGGCTGGAAGAACCCATAGGGGGACCCCAGCCAGCTCTGAGCCCTCATGAGCTCACCCCACACATGGACAGAGCAGCCCCCAGTACCCAGAACCCTCCAGATAGACCAGGGTGGCTGGTTACCACAGACAACCTCAGCCACTGTAGTTCATTCCTTGGGGGCGGGGAGCAGAGGAATGAAAATGCCCAGGAGAGTCTAACTTCCAAAACATGCCTTTCTGCTGGGCGCAATGGCTCATGCCTGTAATCCTAGCACTCTGGGAGGCTGAGGCAGGCGGACTGCCTGGCTTTAGTAGTTCGAGACCAGCCTGAGCAAGAGCAAGACCCTGTCTCTTAAAAAATAGTAGTGACAGACATCTGTAGTCTCAGCTACTTGGGTGGCAGAGGCAAAAGATTGCTTGAACCCAAGAGTTTGAGGTTGCTGTGAGCTATGATGCCACAGCATTCCACTGGGGACAAGAAAGTGAGACTCTGCCACAAAAAAAAAAAAAAAAAAAAGAATGAAACATGCCTTTCCCCAAGAGAAACCCAGAAAGTGGGGCAGTGGTAGTCTGGGGCTGGAGCAGGGCTGGGGATAGCAGAAGACAATAAGAATGTTCTAAAAACTAATTATGGTCTTAGTTGCATAGGCATATAAATTGATTAAAACTCATGGAACTATGCTAAAGCAGGTACATTTGATGGTATGTAAATTATACCTCACTAAAGGTATTTTTTAAATATACACACATATTGAGAGTCCTATTAAATACTGCATTTACAGTGGAAAGAGAGAATTTCAGGATTCTAAGTCACATGAAACACTTGGGGAAAGAAAAAAAATCAGAGGGCTTGGATGCTAGTGCTAGCTTCACTATCATCTCACTAAGCTGTTAGATGCATCTGGCAAGTTTTATCCATAAATTCCAAGTCACGATTAAGTTCCAGAACATCTTCCAACTATCTAGACAAATGCTGAAACAGTTTCTAAACTAATTATTTTCCATCCTCTGTATTCATTCATCACATTACTTTCTGTAACAGGGCTCATTCATACTACAGTCACAGCCTATTAGTGAACAGTGAAATAGAGTATGTCCCCAACAATGTTTTATTTTAAAAAGAAAATACTAAAGCACATCATACGTCCTAAAGGTACTACAGTACATAAATGTCATGTACTTTTTTTTTAGTTGTGTGTACGATATAGAATGATCTCTTGGCTTGGCGCCTATAGCTCAAGTGACTCAAGCGCCAGCCACATAGACTAGAGCTGGGGAGTTCAAATCCACCCCGGGCCTGCCAAACAACAATAATAACTACAACCAAAAAATAGCTGGGCACTGTGGCAGGCACCTGTAGTCCCAGCTACTTGGGAGGCTGAGGCAAGAGAATCGCTTAAGCCCAAGAATTGGAGGTTGCTGTGAGCTGTGATGCTACGGTACTCTACCCAGGGTGACAGCTTGAGGCTCTGTCTCAAAAAAAAAAAAGAACGGGCTCGGCGCCTGTGGCTCAACGGGCTAATGCGCCAGCCATGTACACCTGAGGTGGCGGGTTCGAATCCAGCCCGGGCCCGCCAAACAACAATGACGGCTACAACCAAAAAATGGCCAGGCATTGTGGCGGGTGCCTGTGGTCCCAGCTACTGGGAGGTGGAGGCAAGAGACTTGCTTGAGCCCAGGAATTGGAGGTTGCTGTGAGCTGTGATGCCACAGCACTCTATCCAGGGTGATAGCTTGAGGCTCTGTCTCAAAAAAAAAAAAAAAAAAAAGAAAGAAAGAATTTTGGTAATAGTCAGCAGTACTTGGAAAGACAATCCTCCAGGACATATGTAGAGATGTACCGGGTTGTGCAGGGCCGCTGCATACAACCATGCCAGGTTTGGAGACACAACTCACATGGTACAGCCACACTCACCAACCCCACAGCAAAGCCCAGTATTGTGCTCAGACAAACAGGGACAATTTCATTCAAGCATCACAACAATTTTAAGAGGTAGCTCTATTATCACCATCCCTATTTTACCCAGAGGTAAGTGAGCTCAGAAATATACACCTAAGAAATGGTGCGACTAGGATGTGGCAAGGGCAGTCAAGGACTCGGAAGCCCACGTGACCACCATCTAGGGCCCTGTCTTCCATGATAGCCTCAGAGAAGGGATTCCAAGCATGAGTAAAGAGTTCCAAGAACTCTTTATAGGAATAAGGATAATAGGCACCAAATTCTGCTTTTAAATAATTTTTTGTCTGTCTTACCCTCTTGAGAAATTTCAAATGATGATTACTCTGGTGAAGCATACATTTAGAGAAGTCAACGACCAGCTTTTTACTTTATTTCATTTTAATTTTTGAGATAGGGTCTCACTATGTTGCCCAGGTTAGTTTCGAACTCCTGGGCCCAAGCAATTGTCCCATCTTGGCATCCTGAGTTGCTGGGATTACAGGCGTGTGCCAGCATACCCAGTAGCTTTTTGCTTTTAATATGGCCAAAATTGCTACATGAGAATCTTGACATAGTCCTGCCAAAATAAATATAATATTATATGAATATAAAAAACAGGAAGGGATCTTTAAAAATTAAAAGGGGAGGTTTTACGGAAGGATTTGAAGGCAAAGAAAACAAATAGTAACAATGGGCGGAAGAAGTAAATACAACTGAAATGGGTAAGGAAAACCACATTGGCCAAGGAGAGCAAAGGGGCTAAACAATAACATTCTTTAGAAATGGCATCACGGGGAGAGGCAACAGAGGACCAGGACAGGTCTCAGCCATCCATGCAGACAAGAAGCACACAGGGGCAGAGACATCACAGTCCTTTCGGGCTTTGTAATCTTTTTTTTTTTTTTTTTTTTTTGCAGTTTTTGGCCAGGGCCGGGTTTGAACCCACCACCTCTGGTAAATGGGGACAGCACCCTACTCCTTTGAGCCATAGGCGCCGCCCTCAGGCTCTGTAATCTTAATTTAAACTTTTCTTTTTTGTGTAGTTTTTTTTTTTTTTTTTTTTAATTTTGAGACAGAGCCTCAAGCTGTCAGCCTGGATAGAGTGCTGTGGCATCACAGCTCACAGCAACCTCCAATTCCTGGCTCAAGCGAGTCTCCCGCCTCTGCCTCCCAAGTGGCGCCCACCACGCCTGGCCATTTTTTGGTTGTAGTCGTCATTGTTGTTTGGCGGGCCCGGGCTGGATTCGAACCCGCCAGCTCAGGTATACGTGGTTGGCGCCTTAGCCCATTGAGCCACAGGCACCGAGCCAATTTAAACTTTTCAAATACTGCCGAGATCAAGTTCTCCTCTCCTTTGTATAGGAGCCCAGTTGCAAAAAATCCTGCAATAGGCTTCTAAGAATAAGTACAAAAGGATTTTAATACCTGCCAATTTTTGCATTAACTACAACCCCTCCCCACACAAAATACAACTTTCAGCAGTCACTAAATCAATTTTCTTTGGGGCATGAGAATTCTATTATTTATAGACATATCCTTCCATACATCACCAACTAAATCCATGAACAAAAAGCACAGGAGAGAAAATGTCAAACATCTATGCCCTCCAGTCATCTAAGAAGGGCATATTAACCACACGCCAGGAAAGGCTGCAGAGTAACCTCCCAGAAAAGCGGTTCTTTTTAAATCTTGGATCTCTTTGGGAATCTGAGACAAGCCATCAATCTCCCCCATGAAAAATGTGCCTACACAACACTCAAGATGCTGCCCTCATACATACATAAAATGCTGCCAGTCCAGGAACTCCAGTTTCAGGAACCCTGTTCCCAAAGCTGGGTGTCAGGGGAAGAGCTATCCAGGTAAACAAGTGCAGCTTGATGTGGGAAGAGCTGGTTTCAGCAGCAGTGGGTTCAGGGTCTGCGAAGCACTACTTATAACCTGTAGTGCTTGAGCAGCCTCAGATGTACTGGAAACCTGCCCTAGCACTATCCAGGTGGGGCAAGAGCGGGTATGGCAGGCACTAAAGGGTTTGAACCGGGATCTACAGGTGGCAGGATGCCCCTGGGAATGTGAAACAGGTCGTGTCATCAGCAAATCTGTTTCATCAAACTTAGGCTACAGGGAAAGTGGACAGCAGGGAGAGGCTGAGGTGTTGTCACAAGGGAGCCAACTGACAGCACAGGCCAGGATGAGGTGGCCTGAGCAGGAAAGACAGAGGAGAGCCATTCACCAGGACCTTGACTGAGAGTGGGTCAGCAGTACACCATCGCAAAAGTAACAGAAATGTTAGTGCTTACTTTGAAACCATTTCTGTTCATTTCCATGAAATGACATCAGGAAGACACTGGGTACAAGGTCTTTGGCAGTGTAACTGCACTAATGCACATGTATCAAAGTGGTACCTTGTGATTAGTATAAAGATTTCTACAATGCTAGGCTCCCCTCCAAGAAGGCAGGAACAAGGTCACTATTGCCTTTACCACATACCCTAAGCAGGAGCCAGACACTCAGTGTGTCAAATGAATGGGTAAAACAGTCCAGGGGTTACCAGGCTGAACTCAGGGTGTCCCTGAGATACAGCCACTCCAATATAATGGGCACTAGAGCAGGGACTCTGTCATTTCACTCAATATCAAGTCAGAAGAATCATTTTTTAAAGCCTCAGAGTAGAAACATGGGCAATAATACCTGATTTAAAGCACATTGAGGCCAGACCCATCAAAAGCCCCAAGAGGTGGTTTAGTAGTAAACCCCAAATTCGCCTTCAGAACTGAAAAGAAGCTTAAGTTTCCCACATGGAGAAGCATAATAAATACTCCACTTAATAACAGCTATTCCAAACTCTACACTACGTGCAACCACACCAGCATACATTGCCATATGCCCCTGCCACTCTGGCAGAAATCTCTGGACCCTAAAGACTCTGGAAGACACTTAACATCCATACTGAGTCTCTCAAGTACCAGTACTGAAATGTGCATGCAGACTCAGGGAGCTCTGCAAATTCTTGGCCTGGCTCACATGCACTGGGCCAAGTCCACCTGAGGCTGGCTCTGCATGCTGGATTAGAGACCCCTCAGGGAACATACTCTGGGCCCTCCCCAAAAGCTCTTCCTATCTTTCAACCATCACTAGGAAGCCTACAGAATCACCCTTCAACTATGCAACAAACAGGGAGGCCCTATGGCTGTGCCCTGCGTTCCTTCTGTCTGCCGATGCACATGGCCACAAGGCAGGAATGGAAGTCACACCCCGAGTCCTGGCCAGGAGTACTGACTGGTCAAAGCAAAAGCACAACACCCAGTCGTCTCCAGAACTGAAAGCAACACTTAGAACAAGTAACCCACCATTTTTCTGAAATACGTAGGCTCTCCCAAACTTGTCAACACACATCCCCAAGATCCAGCCCACAGCACTTGGAGCTTGAGGCCATCTGAGCAGGGTTCAACAATGTCATCAGAGAAAACCTGCAGGTAAACGGGGCCTCCTTCACTATGTGCAGAACTGCCTGGCCGCCCGTATCATTACAACAGTGTTTATCAGGACTCTACAGAGAGTTCCTTTTGCTGATGCACACCTTCTGTGGCTGAGGTCTGCTTCACGACCCCAAAGGGAACATGACAGAAGTAAGGAGTAATCCCCAGGTATAGAGACCAAGGAAGGCCAACCTGGCTCTCAGATCTATGGCCCAGCAACCCAATCACAGAGAACAATATTGTAAGGACACAAATCTTAAGTCTGTAAATCCTACAGAAACCAGCCCAGTGCTCTAAACTCAGAAATGACCCTAACCCACAGTATCTTCTCACTCCAAGCTTCCATACCCACCTTGCTCTGGAGAGGCTGCCTCACCACTCAGCCTAGCCATCTTGATCCCAAGACTTTGCTCAGCTCTGAATCTTTACTGAAAGACAAATGTCTTTAGATGTCCCAATGGATTCTACACACCATGATGTCAAGGATCATACAGGTCTTGTCCCCCGGGACCTAGTACAGACCCAGAACACACTGTGCTCAGATGAAGGGAGGGATAGAGGAAGCAAAGGATAGAAGGATGGCTGGCTAGACAAATGGAAGATGGAGGGATGCCAAAACTGAGGGAGCTTACTCTGGAGAAATCACCAAGGGTGTGGCTAGACAATCACTTCATAAGAAAGTTGGTTACCTGTGATATTAATCAGCCCTCTCAGCAGAAGCCAGGAATAGGGATTATGCCAGCAGAAAGACTGCTAGACTGAACTGTAGGGGACAGAGAAATCAGATGGAATTAAGGAAGGCTGTTGGACTTCTTGGATTCTACAGGATATGACCACAGATAGTTAGATGAGAACATGTATTATTCTTCCATAAAATCAAAGAATGACCCTGAAGGTGATTCAGTGACCATCAGGGCTGCCTTTCCCACCACAAGCTAGGGGACAAGGCTATTTCCGTCTTGGTTTCAGAGGACAGGGTCCTTGCAGAGCCAAGGGGGGGTACACCCATGGTAGCCATGGGGGTGATGCTGCTACCCAATGGGCCGAGAAGTGGGGCATCCAAAGAGGATTATTCTCAAGCCTTAAGATCTAAGTCCACTCTACTGAGGGCAACAAGAATTTGTCCTGCTAGATTCTGGACTTGCTTGGAACCCATAACCTCTTCCCTCTTTCCTACTTTCTTTTGAAATAGGAATGTCTATCCTATGCTTGTCCCAACACTGTATTTTGGAAGTACATAACTTGTCTAGTTTTACAGGTTCATAGCTGGTAAGGAATTTTGCTTCAGGATGAATCAACCTCAAGTCTCACCCAAATCTGATTTGCATATCTGGATGAGGCTCTGGACTTTAGAGTTGATGCTGGAAGAAGTTAAGACTTTGGGACTGTTGAGATGGAGTGAATACATTTAGTACATGAGAAGGACATAAGTTTTGGGGTCCCAGGGATAGAATGCTATGGACGAAATTGTGCCCCTCCAAAATCCACATATTGAAACCCTAACCCCCAAAGTAATTTGAAGAGACAACAACGGTTAAATGAGGTTGTAAGAGTGAGGTCCTAATCCAATGGGACTGGTGGGCTTATAAAAGGAGGAGGAGGCCAGGCGTGGTGGCTCACCCCTATAATCCTAGAAGTCTAGGAGGCAGAGGCTGGTGGATTGTCTGAGCTTACAGGTTCAAGACCAGCATGAGCCAGAGGGAAACCCCTCTCTAAAAATAGCCAGGCGCTGTGGCAGGCGCCTGTAGTCCAGCTACTCAGAAGGCTGAAGCAAGAGAATCGCTTGAGCCCAGGAGTTTGAGGTTGCTGTGAGCTATAACGCCATAGTACTCTACTGAGGGTGACAAAGTGAGATTCTGTCTCAAACAAAAAAAAAAACCAAAATAAAAAGAAGAGGATTGCCCGAAGCACAGTGGTTACAGCATCAGCCACATACACTGAGGCTGGTAGGTTCAAAACCAGCCCGGGCCAGCTAAACAACAATGACAACTGCAACAAAAAATAGCCAGGAATTGTGGCGGGCACCTGTAGTCCCAGCTACTTAGGAGGCTGAAGCTAAAAAATCACTTAAGCCCAAGAGCTGAAGGTAGGTGTGAGCTGTGACGCGACAGCACTCTACTAAGGGCAACATAGTGAGACTCTGTCTCATAAAAAAAAAAAAAGAAGAAGAAGAGGAGCAGGAGACCCTAGAGCTCTCCCTCTCCACCTCGTGAAGACACAGTGAGAAAGCCACCTGCAAGCCAGGAAGACAGTCCATACCAACGCTGCCAGAACTTGACCTGAGACTTCTAGCACCCAGAAGTGTGAAAAAATGAATGTCTGTTATAGAAGCTCCCCAGCCTATGATATTGTTATAGAAGGCCAAGAATATACAAGCAGACAGCACTGCTCCAGACAGTCAAAGGCAGTGGAAGGACCCGAGCCCTCAGGGGAAGGAGCGTGGATGAAACAAAGGACAGAGACCATGAACAATAGTTCAATGGAATATTTCTCTCAGCAGCATATGTTTTAAAGTTCCAAAACCATTTTTTTAGGGGGCCGGAACAGAGTCTTACTTTCTTGCCCCCAGTAGAGTACCATAACATCACAGCTCACAGCAACCTCAAACTCTTGGGCTCAAGTGATCCTCTTGCCTCAGTCTCCCAAGTAGCTGGAACTACAGGCGCCTACCACAACACTGGCTATTTTTTAAGAGACAGGGTCTTGCTGTTGCTCAGGCTGGTCTCGAATTCCTGAGCTTAAGAAATCCACAAGGCTCAGCCTCCTAAAGTGCTAAGATTACAGGCATGAGTCACCATGCTCAGCCTCAAGTTCCTAAATCTTAAAAGACATTGATATTGGCTCGGCGCCTGTGACTCAGTGGGCTAAGGCACCAGCCACATACACCTGAGCTGGCAGGTTTGAATCCAGCCCGGGCCCGCCAAACAACAATGACGGCTGCAACCAAAAATTACCAGCCATCGTGGCAGACGCCTGTAGTCCCAACTACTTGGGAGGCTGAGGCAGAAGAGTCACTTGAGTCCAGGAAATGGAGGTTGCTGTGAGCTGTGATGCCACAACACTCTACCCAAGGCGACAACTTGAGGCTCTGATTCTTAAAAAAAAAAGACATTGATATTCTTCAGCCTCAGTAATCCCACTATCCCAGCAATTCTTAATCTCAGCAAGGGTCCATTTTGCCTCCTAGAAGACACTTGACAATGTCTAGAGGAACTTTTTGTTGTTTTTGTTTGTTTGTTTTTGAGACAGAGTCTCAAGCTGTTGCCCTGGACTGTCATAGGACATGGCAACCTCTAACTCAGGCTCAAGCCATGTCTCTTGCATCAGTTTTTCTATTTTTAGTAGAGAAAGGGCCTCACTTTCGCTCAGGCTGGTCTCTAACTCATGAGCTCAAGCAATCCCCTGGCCTCGGCCTCCCAGAGTGCTAGGATTACAGGCGTGAGCCACCTTGCCTGGTCTATAGGCACTTTGGGTTGTCCTAACTGCAGGGGAGAAATGCTCCTAGGATCTAGTGGGTGGCGGCCAAGGATAGCTACTCAGCACCCTTCAATGCACAAAACAGTCCTCACAGCAGAGCATGACCCAGCCCCAAATGCCAACAATACCACCTATGATCATTATTGAAAATACATTAAAAAATAAAATAAAATACATAAAGAGCTTAAGTACAAAGAGGTGCATCACAGTACTACTTACAATAGCAGGAAAAGGAAATAAGCGAAATGTCCAACAATCAGGATGCGATCCAATAAATTATTGCATACTGATGGTCACATATAGTTATGCACCGAGTAGCTGCTACATGGGAAGCTCTGCTTAGGCGCTATGAATTCCTGGTCTTGTGAGGCCTACCTGCAATCAATTTTAAAGTATGCTTAATAAGATACTGTAATAAATTGGTAGGATTCTGACTAAATAGGAAGATGGCCGTAAAATAACTTGATAATCATGACAATCATGATAATGAATCATTTTGGTTCCTTTGTTTACCAAGAGGGGAAAAAAAAAAAGGAAGGCACCCAAACACCAAACACAGCTGCAACTGTCATTAGAGTAGTGGATCGGATCGTGGTATGTGCGTAAGAATAAAAGAAGTCATTTTTTAAGAGGAAGAATTCACCCAGAAGCTTACATGGCCTTCTCTTCCCATGATCCCTGAGGACAATTAGGGCCCATCACTGAATTCTTTCCAAGTTCTCCTCCTTTCTACCTCAGACAGGGTCAAGCCAGGTGGCAGGAGCTGGAACCACATGACTCCAAGGCTCCCCAGGGCCACCTTCCACTATGGGAGTATTTTTTCCCATTTGCTGAGCTGGCCCTCAGGGTGCTCTACCAAGACTTCAACAGATTACCAACATTAAAACTAAGAGAGTCATTTCACAATCCAGAACTTGCTTTTCTTCTGAAAATCAGAAGAGCTAGCACATAGGGATTATAATCCACAAAGACAGAAACTGGCTAACATGGACCAGGCCATCCCCATAGAAGGGGCTGCTCACTAGCTTGCCACAGCCCCACTACTTCCTGTTACCTCTGACATCAGGCCATCTGGTTGCAGGCCCAGCCCTGGCAGGCATTTGTCTGTAATGACCACACCAAGGCTCACAGGTGAGAAAATTCTTCCTGGGGAACAGACTGGCAAGCAGATGCTGCGCACAGAGCTCCTGCCAGGTGAGGTGCACAGGAAGCTCACTCTAAATCATGCTCACAAGCCTCCGGCATGCAACCTTGGCTACGGATAAGAGAGTTTAGAGACCCCACCCTAGGAAAAGCTCCATGAAAACTGCAAAGTGCTATTCGTTTGTTTAAATATTCACTGCAGGAAAGCTATTTGAGATGCTCAGCGCCAGGAGTTAACCTCAAGGAATTCAGCTCACCCAGGGAGCAAATAAATAGCAGGTTCACTCAATAGTAGGAACACAGACAGAGAGCTACAGGAGGTGAGAGGAGGAAGCTGTTCAAAACAAATAGAAATTACTTCATGGTCAGCAGAACATCAACCCTTATCCCCATCCTCTCTTCCAACCCCCATCTACAAAAATAACACAAGGGCATTTACAGTTATTCCACCTTCTTTCTCCTTTACAACCCTTATTTCTAGCTTCCAAGGTCAAGGCTTACCTGCTAAAGCTTCCTGAAGAGGTCAAAATTGTCAACATTCACTGGTTATTGTGAGCAAGATGGAATCCCACAGCTCTAGATTCCCATGCTGGCCAGGGAATATTTGCATTCAGATAACTGGTCTGTAGCAGAGCAAGGGCAACAGTGTCCCCTAAATGCTCTTTAGAGAATTCCAATTTCAAGTCCGGGTTCAGAAGTGTAAGTGACGCACACAAGTAAATATTCACCCCTCTTGCATGCTAAGTGTCTAAATGGATGGGGAGGATTCCAGGTAAGCAGCGTTGGAAGTGTGATACTGTGGTAAACAAAGAAATATAGATTTGAGGGCGGCGTCTGTGGATCAAAGGAGTAGGGTGCCAGCCCCATATGCAGGAGGTGGCAGGTTCAAACCCAGCCCCGGCCAAAAATTGCAAATTAAAAAAAAAAAGAAAAGAAATATAGATTTCGTTTCTGCCACAGGGTCCTAGCACAGAGCTCCAAAAACCCTTGGAATTTCCTGAGCAAGAGGGATGCTAGGTGCATCCTTTGTTTTGGGCTTTAATCCTGGTTCCTAACACAGAGCTCTTAATCCCTTGGGATTTCCTAGGTGATAGAAGCCTCTTTTGTTCTAAGGAGACAACTCTTGTTGGGTTCTTGGATGGAAACTGGTCACCACAAAAACCAAGCCATGATTAGAATTATACAGAGGGGAGAGGAACTAGAGATTGAGTTAATAATCAAGCATGTCTACGTGATGAAGCCTCCATTAGAATCTCAACAGTACAGGGTTCAAGACAACTCCTAGGTTGGCAAACACATCCATTTGCACCCCAACCCCATAGGGACAAAAGCTCCTGCACTTAGGACCCTTCCAGATCTTGCCCTATGTATCTCTTCATCTGGCTGTTCATCTGTACATATCACATTTCTTATTAATGAAATAAATTGGTGAATGTGTTTTCCTGAGTTTCGTAAGCAGTTCTAATATATTAATCAAAATCAAGGAGGGAGGTCGTAGGAACCCTGATTTATAGCTGGTCAGTCAGAAATATGGGTGACAATCTACTACTTGATTGGCACCTGAAGTAGGTGGCTGTCTTGTGGGACTGAGCCCTTAACCTATGTGATCTGACTCTATCTACAGGTAAATAGTGTGAGAACAGAGTTAAATTTATGGGACACCAAGGTGATGTCCACTGGAGAATGGTTTGGCATGTACGGGAAAATCCCCATATATTTTGGTGACCAGAGGTAAAGTATTTCTTCTGTGCTGAATGTGAATGCAGAAACTAAACAGTTTTTCCCTATACTATACACAGGAGCTATCCATGGAGAGAACATGATCAGTTATTTTAATGAGATTCTGTTCTTTTTTTTTTTTTTAATGAGCATCTGTTCTTTAAACTGAAAATTCTACCTTGAATATAAAAAATATCTTCAGAAATGTAAAAAAATAACTACTTATTCATCCACCCAACAGTGGGAGACTGGGCTTTGCCACTTGCCAAGTGCAGGGAAAGCTCTGAGAAACAAGACAACCAAGGGGACTCCTGACTGCATACAGTCTGACAAATAGGAGAGAAAACAAAAAAGCCAGTCAAATACGCAAGCTAAATGTTTCCCTATGATACGCTACTGTATATAGAAAAGAGTAAAATGCAGCCAGGCGCAGTGGCTCATGCCTATAATCCTAGCACTCTGGGAGGCCGAGGCGGGTGGATTGCCTGAGCTCACAAGTTCCAGACCAGCCTGAGCCAGAGCGAGACCCCGTTTCTAAAACTAGCCAGGCCTTGTGGCGGACACCTGTAGTCCCAGTTACCTGGGAGTCTGAGGCATGAGAATCACTTGAGCCCAAGAGTTTGAGGTTGCTGTTTAGCTACGGCACCAAGGGCGACAAAGTGAGACTCTGTATCAAAAAAAAAAAGAGTAAAATGCAACAATTACACCAGTAGGCTTCTCCTTTTTCAAAGGAAGGTGATAGTTTTGAAATAATACTCAATGTTTAAAACTGATACAGAACATATGAGATGCATGGCTGACCAAGAGGTTATTCAAACATTTTCTTTTGCTTTCTTCTCTATAACACAGAATATGATGTATATAAGATAATCCTATAGAAAACACACAGCAAAAAAAATACCGTTTGGGCAGCACCTGTGGCTCAGTGAGTAGGGTGCTGGCCCCATATACCAAGGGTGGAGGGTTCAAACTCACTCGGGCCCAGCCAAACTGCAACAGGAAATAGCCAGGCATTGTGGCGGGCACCTGTAGTCCCAGGTACTCAGGAGGCTGAGGCAAGAGAATCGCCTAAGCCCAGGAGCTGGAGGTTGCTGTGAGCTATGACTCCACAGCACTCCACAAAGGGCAACAAAGTGAGACACTGTCTTTTTAAAAAAAAAAGGCTTGGTGCATGTGGCTCAAGCGGCTAAGGAACCAGCCACATACACCTGAGCTGGCGGGTTCGAATCCAGCCTGGGCCCGACACACAACAATGACGGCTGCAACCAAAAACTGGCCGGACGTGGTGGCGGGCACCTGTGGTCCCAGCTGCTTGGGACGTGGAGGCAGGAGACTTGCTTGAGCCCAGGAATTGGAGGTTGCTGTGAGCTATGATGGCACAGCACTCTACCCAGGGTGACAGCTTGAGGCTCTGTCTCAAAAAAAAAAAAAAAAAAAAGAAACCTTTTACCCTAAAAAAAAAATACCTTTTCCCTTGACATGGAAGTTAATACAGGCACTTCTATGGAATTGAACGTTGAACCCTTCTGAAGTGATCTTTTTCTCCTTTCCCAGGAAGCGATATCTGATCTTAAGAATCCCTATCTTGTTCCCAAAGCCTTGTGAAAGTAAATAACTTTAGCCCAGCAGGAGACATGGGAGGAGAGTCCATATCATGGCCTGGAGCAGAAGGACACAGAAAGGAAGAATGCCTGGCATGGAGTACAGCAGGATCTCCAACCCCTATGGACCTAGGAGCCAGCAGGGAACCACCGGAGTGACAAAGCATGCTGTGAGAAAGTAGACGCCACGTCCATATATGGGGTTTGCTTATAGGAGAGTCCCGTGATTGGATGCTATCTCTCCTGCCCTGGGCCCTGCTTCCTATCAGATAAGAATTTCTTTCATGGGCCAGGAGTGGTGGCTCCTGCCTGCAATCCTAGCACTCTGGGAGGCTGAGGCAGGTGGATTATCTGTGCTCAGGAGTTTGAGACCAGCCTGAACAAGAGCAAGACCCTGTCTCTACTAAAAATAGAAATCCCAGCACTCTGGGAAGCTGAGGCAGGCCTGAGCCCACGAGTCTGAGACCAGCCTGAGCAAGAGCAAGACCTTATCTCAAATAGCTGGGCGTTGTGGCAGGTGCCTGCAATCCCAGCTATTTGGGAGGCTGAAGTAAGAGAATCGCTTGAGCCTAAGAGTTTGAGGTTGCTATGAGCTGTGACACCACAGCACTCTACTGAGGGCAAGAAAGTGAGACTCTGTCTCAGAAAAAATAAATAAATAAAATAAAATAAATAAGGCTGGGCGCAGTGGCACGGGCCTATAATCCAAGCACTCTGGGGAGAACGAGGCAGGTGGATTACTTGAGCTCACGAGTCTAAGACCAGCCTGAGCAAAAAGCAAGACCCCATCTCTACTAAAGATAGAAAAACTGAGGCAAGAGGATCACTTGAGCCCAAGAGTTGGAGGTTGCTGTGAGCTGTGACACCATGACACTACCCAGGGTAACAGCTTGAGACTCTGTCTCAAAAAATTTTTTTTAATTTTAAAAATAGAAAAACTAGCCAGCATTGTAGTGGGCGCCTGAAGTTCCCTGCTACTTGGGAGGCTGAGGCAAAAGGATTACTTGAGACCAAGAGTTTGAGGTTGCTGTGAGCTATGACGCCATGGCACTCTACCCAGGGCAACAAAGCAACACTCTGTCTCAAAAAAACGAACTTCTAGGCAGCGCCTGTGGCTCAGCGAGTAGGGCGCCGGCCCCATATACCGAAGGTGGTGGGTTCAAACCCAGCCCTGGCAGAACTGCAAAACAGAAAAATTAGTGGGTATTGTGGCGGGTGCCTGTAGCCCCAGCTACTCGCGAGGCTGAGGCAAGAGAATCGCCTAAGCCCGGAGTTGGAGGCTGCTGTGAGCTGTGTGCACTCTACCAAGGGCAATAAAGTGAGACTCTGGCTCTAAAAAAAAAAAAAAAAGAAAAAAAACAGAACTTCTTTCATTACAAAGCTCCACCAACAGCTCCAGAACCATCCCATTGTCAGTTCTGAGCCAAGCTCTCAGCCATCCTTTGGAATTAAGGGTACTCAAAATGGGAGCAAAGCAAGCTGAAGACACTGTTCTTGAGAGTGGAAAACCTTAATATTCTATCTTAACATGATTAAAGACAAGCAAGCACCTATAGTGCTGTCCTGATCAGAAGAAACCCCAAAGAGGTAATAATTGCACAATTCCAGGTCTTACATATGAATGCTGAGATGTCCTTCAAGTGGACAAAATGTCACCTCCTGAGAGGTCAACATAAGTCTCAATGGTTCTTTGGGGGGGGCTGGGCAATCATGACAAAGGGCAGCGTACTGCACATTTACCAAATGCTCTACACAGAACATTCTGGGGATGGTGGAGCAGGGAACTGATCCAAGCTGCTGCTCTATGGAACCACCGAATTCTGTTTTTATGACACCAATAGAGCAAAATATTCAATTATATCATCAATCAACTTAGTTAAAAAATTGCTTTGCCAGACAGTTTTACATCAGTTCTCTTTTAGCAGAATTACCTGGATGGCTTTGAGTGATGGGGGCTGTGTTGTTCTTTTTTTTGAGGCAGAGTCTCATTTTGTCACCCTCGGTAGAGTGCCATAGCATCACAACTTACAGCAATCTCAAACTCTTGGAGTTTAAAGGATTCTCTTGCCTCAGGCTTCCAGGTAGCTGGGACTACAGGCGCCCACCACAATGCCCAGCTATTTTTTATTGCAGTTCTCATTGCTGTTTTAGCTGGCCGGAGCTGGGTTCGAACCTGCCACCCTCAGTATATGGGGCCGGTGCTCTACCCACTGAGCTACAGGCGCTGCCCTGGTTTTTTTGTTTGTTTGTTTTTTGTGTTTTTTAAGAAAGCTTCCCGGGTGTTTTGAAAGCAGCCCCAAGGAACAAATCACTGGCCCAGATCTGTAGTCAAGCCTGGTTGCTAATGGAACCCACCAGGAACACTTTTAAAAAAAGAAAATCAGTTGAAATCATTTATCTGGTAAAGGTCTAGTTATATTCTAGCAGTATTTATATATTCTATTGAAATATATAAAGAACTCCTAAAACTCAACAAAAAAAGGCAACCCATATTTAAAATGGACAAAGGACTTAAATAGATATTTCTCCAAAGATACACAAATGGCCAACAAGCACATGAACAGATGCCCAACGCCATTAGTCACTGGGAAATGCATATTAAAAGAACAGTAACACACTACTTCACATTCACTAGGTTAGTGGCTTTTTAATTTTTATAAAAAACACAAACAAGGGCGGCTCCTGTGGCTCAGCGAGTAGGGCGCCGGCCCCAATACTGAAGGTGGCGGGTTCAAGCCCGGCCTCGGCCGAACTGCAAAACAAAAAAAAATAGCCGGGCGCTGTGGCGGGCGCCTGTAGTCCCAGCTACTACGGAGGCTGAGGCAAGAGAATCGCTTAAGCCCAAGAGCTGGAGGTTGCTGTGAGCAGTGTGACGCCACGGCACTCTACCCAGGGCGATAAAGT
>CAUYON010027476.1:0-10214 GCA_963573935.1 Arctocebus calabarensis
TATTTAGGTTGCAGCCGTCATTGTTGTTTGGCGGTCCCAGGCTGGATTCGAACCCAGCAGCTCAGGTGTACGTGTGTACGTGGCTGGTGCTTAAGCCTGTTGAGCCACAGGCACAGGGCCTCTTTTTTTTTTAGAAACAGAATCTCACTCAGTCCCCTCGGTAAAGTGCTATTGCCTCATAGATCACAGCAACCTCAAACTCGTGGGCTCGAGTGATTCTCTTGCTTCAGCCTCCTGAGTAGCTGGGACTATAGGCACCTGCCACAACGCCTTGCTGTTTTTAGAAATGTGGTCTCAATTTTGCTCAGGCTGGTCTTGAACCCGTGAGCTCAGGCAATCCACCCACCTCCACCTCTCAGCGTGCCAGGATTGGCTAGAAGTGGCTCACAGGTGCACTCACCCAGCCCTATTTTTCTACATTCTTAAAATCAAAATAGGGGAGTTTGTACTTGTCTTCTCTTCAGTCATATCTGCCTCCACCTCCCCTACAGTCTTTTGCTTACTGGACTATGAAATGGAGTCAAAAATTCTTGCTGGCAGAATAAAATATCTCAGAGTCTTTTGGGAGGTTCCCTTGCTCAGACCAAGCTCATGACAGCCAATGAACACTCTGTTGTTTGTGTTTTAGATTAAGAAAATGAGTTCTACGTATTTCCTACCATCACAAAGAACAGTGAATTGACTTGGTGCCATTGTAAGCTTGGTTGTTGTTGCATAGATAAAAGCCTCATTAAGTCCCTCAGGAGGAGAGAAGAATTTTGAGGGAAGAAGAACAAGGGAGGGCTTCTTGTTTGTCATAGTTACAACAACAAAACATTAAGTGGAAGAAATAATTAAATAACTGAACTTATTTTTTTTAAAACCCAAACCTCAAGAGGCTGGGTGAGTTTTTAATTAGTGCTGCGTTTTCAATAAATCCATATCTGTACGTGGTGCTGATTATTTCCTGGATAAGGAAAGATAATAATGAGAATTCTATTTTTTAGTCCCATACTAAAGGGATGCCTGGTATATTTAATCATGCTGTAGAAATCCTGGCAGCTTTCTCTGAGCCCAGCCTCTGCTCTAATTACATTTCTAGATTTTAGTAAATTGAAAGGGAAAATGTAGGAACAAAATAATTAAAACCGAAGAGGAAGTGCATATTAAAAAGGAGAAGCTGTTTAAAATTCTTCCACATAGTGCTTCCAAGGACATCTACAATCGTTTAATCAGCTCCACACCAAATCAAAGTCCTTTGTACAGAGGCTGATAGGATCGCCTCTCAGGTGGGCGGTATGGTCCTCAAACTATAATGGGGAGCCTTGTCACACCAGGCTACAGATGGTGATAGGACCTCTCATGTCCTTCTAGATCACTGGGGATTCAGGCCCAGCCTGGACAAGCTGCTGGCACAGACTCACTTGCCCCAAGGGGTCCTCTCCTAGGTCCAGGGCAGAGTCTGGCTAAATTGTAATGATTAGACTCAATATTGAGGTAGCTAAAATAGGTTGTCTATAGCTCCAGTTTTTTCTTTTCTGCACACCCTTTCTCACTTCTGTTCCCCTTCCTTCAAGGGAGTACCCCTTTTCTTTCTTCCCTGTCACGTGAACTCTGAAATCAAGAGAGTAAGCTAACTAAACAGCCTCAGTGATACCAAGAACCTGTTACTTGGATTTCTGGTGCATTCTGAATTTTCATAAAGACCAAAAAGCCTTGCTGGCTTCAGCTAAAAGAGTGAATGTTGTTCGTTGATAACAATGATAAGCAAAAATCTAACTGGAAAGTTTCAAGTCTCTGCCAACTAGGTTATGAAAGTTCTTTTTATTTTGAAGTGGGGCAGGCACAGGAACCACATCATTGTAGAATTTAGGATCTCTATTTCTTGATCATTGTGGCTGAAAAATGGGTTGTGCAAACTCTAGGAGTTTGGCATGTTTTGTTTGTGATTCCTAGGAAATTTTATGCTGTGGGTTTATAGGGTCTGCTTCTGTCTTTGAAAGTGGAAGACAGCCTGGTAACTGTCCGGGGCCTTTTTTCCAGTCCCCTGTGGTTTCATTTATGGGCTCTCAGCATTCCCTGCCAAACAGACTCACCAGCCACCTGGCGCCAGGACACATGTGGCAGGAGACAGTAAGCATCGTCTCCTAGAGATAGTCTCACAGGCCTAGGAGGCATCAGGTCTCCCAGAAGTTGTTCCCAGGGCAGACTCACACTTTGTCACCTGTGACCTGCAGGTTCATCCAGTTGCTCTCTTGCATCCAATGCTATGTGCATTTGTGTATGTGTATGTCTATGTAATGATACTATCTCAGTATCACAGATAGAAAAATATAGATGTCTGCTCTGAATTATTTGGCATCATTCTATAAGAATTATTATTTTTTTTTTTGAGACAGTCTCACTCTGTTGCCCACGCTAGGATACCCTGGCATCATAGCTCACAGCAACCTCAAACTCCTGTCCTCAAGTGATTCTTCTGCCTCAGCCTCCCAAGTAGGTTGAGACTACAGGCGCCCAGGAAACCCAGCTAATTGTTCTATTTTTAGTAGAGACAGTGTCTCCCTCTTGCTCAGACTGGTCTCTAACTCCTGACCTCAAGCAATCCACAGGCCTAGGCCTCCCAGAGTGATAGGATTACAGGCGTGAACCAGGTCTCTGGCCATGGATAATTTCTTAAAAGTTTGAGCTGCAGGAAAGAATCACAGCAATAACAATTATCCCATTAATGAAATATCCCTAACACTGAGAAGATTGTCTTTGTACCAGGACCAAGATGCTCTGAGATTTTTTTTCTTAAACTTAGTAAGCTCTTGGGGCCTATGGCTAAGAAGTGAGGTAGACAGGGGGTTGGGTATCCAAGGCAACAAATTGTCACTAAATAAGCTTCATTTCAGTTAGGCCACCTATATGCCCTATCTTTCCCCAAAATGATCATCTTTTTGTTTTGTTTTCAAATACTAATTTTTTTTTGCAGTTTTGGCCAGGGCCGGGCTTGAACCCGTCACCGCCGGTATATGGGGCTGGCACCCTACTCCTTGAGCCACAGGTACCACCCATCAAATACTAAATTTTTTTTTTTTTTTTTTTTTTTTAGAGACAGAGTCTCACTTTGTCACCCTCGGTAGAATGTCGTGGCGTCACAGCTCACAGCAACCTCCAGCTCTTGGGCTTAGGCGATTCTCTTGCCTTCAGCCTCCTGAGTAGCTGGGACTACAGGCGCCGGTCACAACGCCCCGGCTATTTTTTTTGTTGCGGTTTGGCCGGGGCGGGTTCGGGTTTGAACCCGCCACCCTCAGTATAAGGGGCTGGCGCCCTACTCGCTGAGCCAGGCACCGCCCCTCAATACTAAATTTTGTATTTTTTTGACTAAAAAGTCACTTCAAAGGATCTCTCTCATCATAAAGCCTACAAAATATTTTACTGACAGGGTTGGTTTTAAATACATGAGATAATGTATGCAAAAGTCGTTGGTAATCTATAAACTGCTGGCAATATAAGATGCTGCTGTGAAATGTCTTTATTGTTACGTTGCCCACCCGGACCCCAAACTTGATACTCCTGGAGCTGGTCCTCGCACCTCGGCCGGGCTTCCGCACCCTGCACGCGACCCCCACTGGGTTCCCACCTCTTGTACTCAGGCCCCTACTTCCTCTCAAATCCCCGGGCCCTGGTGGGGCCCCCGGGACGGCATGCGCACTAGACAGGGTAGGCGGAGTTTTGAGGAGGAGGGAGGAGAAGCAGGAGAACCCCAGGAGGGGAGGGGAGTAGTGAGGAGGAGCCGCGCGGGGTGGGGCTCGGCGGGTACGCGCTCGCTGCGTCGACGTGCTGACGCCATGACGCCCCGGTCGGTGTGTGTCGGTGTATGTGTGTGTGTGAGTGTGCGCGCTGCGAGTGTGTGTGTATTTGTGTATCGGCGGTCCCGCAGGTCCCGGATGTTGCGGACAGTATGAGGCGAGCGCAGGGGGACGGGGACCAGCAGCCGTCGCCGCCGCACTCAGGTGAGTGGGGGGAGGAGAGTCGAGGGAGGGGGTAGTCCTGTCGGACTTGGGGGGCGCCTCCCTTAAGAGGTGACTGACCCCTCCACTATCCTCCGCCCCGCAACCACACACATACAGTCTTGTCTGTCCCATTTCCTACACCCGGATTATGTGGCCTGCGAATGCCAGAGCCTAATCAGCCGTCCCTTCTCCCTCCCTCAAGCATTCAAGAGACACAAACGCGCCCCCTGCTTTCAGCCCCCCCACCATTTCCCAGCCCCATCCCCCTTGCCAAATAGTGAGCTGTCGCCTGCGGCGAGATGGGT
Source organism: Arctocebus calabarensis (assembly GCA_963573935.1). NCBI lineage: Eukaryota > Metazoa > Chordata > Mammalia > Primates > Lorisidae > Arctocebus > Arctocebus calabarensis. The sequence goes on from CAUYON010027476.1 coordinate 4,286, forward strand.
GACTGCGCATGCGCGAGTGTGAACGAGCTCGGGGTACTTGCTCGCTGCCCTCGGGGCGCATGCGCACCGCCGTGTTGCAGGGACCTGCGGGATAAAGAGCCCCTTGACCACGCGCCTGTCTTCTTCCCAAGCTCGGAGCTAGACTTGTTACCCCACAATGAGCCTGTTGCTCCTGTCCAAAAGGGAGAATTTAAATTATGTGAGGGATTTATGGACGAAGCACTAGTCACGTTTGGTGTTGCCGTAGAGACTCCCAGGCTACAAATGCCTCCCAGAGCCAGCGTGTCCCACGCTGACCCTTCTTTTGAAACTGTCACTGCAACTTCCAGGATTACTTTTCCTTTCCTTTTCTGCTGTCGTCATGCTGTACCTTTAGTACAAACTTCCCCTAAATTTAGAAGTAGGTCTCCCAACCCATTCAATTATTCTGGCAGGGGATTTTGGTAGCTGTGTGAAGAAAGCTGAGGGTCATAAAAAAACTAAAAGGGGAGTTCCTTTTAGTAAAAATCTTAGTTATCTTCACAGAACTAGTGGTAGGGATAAAAAACTCGCTCAGTATAAAATAAATTTTGTGGTTGTAATTGTAAATCAAGGTATCAGGATGCTCATTACCAACCCTCCTACTTTGTGTGACCTATTTGCCTCTTTTTTGTCCAAGATCTTAGCGCTTTTGTTTTAGTTGTACATTATGGATGATCTGTGAATATCACATGAAAACAAAAAGCATTCTGAAACTATTGGTGGACTATAATGTACCCAGTGGAAGTTTTAATTTTAAGTAATGAGAGTGATATTTCTTTCACATTAGTAGATAACAAAATTTAAAATTAATGGACTTTACAGTAATATTTCAGTGAGTTAGGACTTGGGTTTTTATTGCATGGTTCTGGAATTTGCTCCTGCGTTGCCACTGTCTTGGATCCTTTACTGCTTCTACCTCTGCCATCAGAACACAGTGATAAACTCTTACTAGCAAAAGGTTTGCTGGATAGCATTGAAATAAATAAATTGTTGTAGGGAGGAAAGGGAGGGGATGAGGGAGAGGGCATTTTGTGTGTGTGTGTGTATGTATGTTTTTCAGGAATCCTTTCCAACTGTCTCCTAGCTAGATATCTGGGAATGGGACTTCTTTGTGAACCTTATTTTCTGTTCTCTTTCCTTTGTTTTCTACTTTTTTGGGGATTCTTTTCTCAAGGCATTTTTGGCTGCCATTCTTAACTCTAGGATCTTATGTCATTGGGCTCTAAAGTGTATATATTTTTTTCACTCCCCCATTTAATCCTTGCCCTTACATGATTTAGCTGTCTTTTATGCTGTTTCCTGTCGCCTTAGTTACAGTTGTAGCCAAGAGATAACAGGAAGCACAAAATTCGGGGTGCATATATCATCCTGTGTCTTGGGAAAGTGCTGGCGACTCATTTTCCTTGTATGAAACTGGGGAGTAGATGTTATTGTGAAAAACCCATATTTAGGGTGAGGGCATTTGGTTTCCATTTGGGACTTTGGTGACTTCTCCTATTAGAGCTCTTCATAGTGTCTAGTTTGGACTTGGAGATGTTTAATGTTGCCTGTGTCCAGACTTAGAAAAGGTTCTGGTAAAATCTAGAAGTGAAACTATTGAGGTAATAAATGTCCATTTTTCTTCTTAGTAGATTTCTGCCATCTAGGACAGCATTTTTCAACATTTTTTTATCTAATGGCACACTTGAACCTATAGTTAAACTTCCACAGCACACTGAAATTATGTTGATTAAAAAAAAAGTAAAAACATGTACTTACTGTGATTTGAACTTCTTTTTTTTTTTTTTTTTGAGACAGAGCCTCAAGCTGTCACCCTGGAGAGAGTGCTGTGGCATCACAGCTCACAGCAACCTCCAATTCCTGGCTCAAGCGAGTCTCCTGCCTGTGCCTCCCAAGTAGCTGGGACTACAGGCGCCTGCCACACGCCCGGCCATTTTTTTTTGTTGCAGCCATCGTTGTTCAGCGGGCCCATGCTGGATTCGAACCCGCCAGCTCAGGTGTACGTGGCTGGCACCTTAGCCTGTTGAGCCACAGGCGCTGAGCCTCATTTAAAATTTTGACAATACAAAGGCGTGAAATGTTTTTAGGATTAAGATGAATATAATTAAATAATTCATATTGGTGCAGATCCTTGTTTTAAAATGGATAACACATGTACATACATATGAAACAAAATTCAAAGTGTGCACAATAAGTGAAAAGTTTTTTTCTACAAGTCTTCTTTTTTTTTTTTTAACTTCTGTCCTCCTTCCATCCATCTAGTTACTCTCCCCGAAGCAGCAATCTTGTTTTTTTTCCAGACATAGTCTATGCATTTATAAGCATATACACCTATATATTCTTTGTTTTTTATTTTTTTGTTTTATTCAAATAGTAAGACACTGTATCTGTTATTATTATTGTTGTTGTTTTTCACATAATTTATCTCAGTGATCATTCCATGTGGTAATTGCAGTTTCTCTTCCTTTTCAAAAGATGGTGGATATTCCATTGTACAGATGTACCGTCATTCAAACAACTCTTTTTTCTTTTTTTTGAGACAGAGTCTCACTATGTCGTTCTTGGTAGAGTGTTATGGTGTCACAGCACACAGCAACCTCAAACTCTTCGGCTTAAGTGATTCTCTTGCCTCAGCCTCCCAAGTAGCTGGGACTATAGGTGCCCGCCACAACACTGACCTATTTTCTTGTTGCAGTTGTCATTGTTGTTTAGCTGGCCCAGGCTGGGCTCGAACCCCTAGCCTCAGTGTATGTAGTCGCTGAGCCCAGAGTCTCACTTTGTAGTCCTTGGTAGAGTGCTATGGTGTCACAGCTCACAGCAACCTCAAACTTTTTGGGCTTAAGCGGTTCTCTTGCCTCAGCTTCCTAAGTAGATGGGATTATAGGTGCCTGCCACGGCACCTGGCTATTTTTAGAGATAGAATCTTGCTCTGGTTCAGGCTGGTCTCAAACTTGTGAGCTCAGGCAATCTACCAGCCTCAGCCTCACAGAGTGCTAGGATTATAGGTGTGAGCCATCGCACCACCTCAATCAATTCTTTTTTGTTTATTTTGTTTTGTTTTTTGAGACAGTCTCAACTTTGTTGCCCCCTGGTAGAGTGCTGTGGCATCATAGCTCACAGCAACCTCAAACTCTTGAGCTCAAGAAATCCTCTTGCCTCAGCCTGCTGAGTATCAGAGACCACAGGCAGGTGCCACAACACTTGGCTATTTTTAGAGACAGGGTCTAGCTCTTACTCAAGCTGTTCTCGAACTCTGAGCTCAAGCAATCCATCCACCTCAGCCTCCCAGAGTGCCAGGATTTCAAGTGTGAGCCATTGCACCCAGCCTAACCAATTCTTACTATTGGACATTTAGGCTGTTTCTAGTTAATTCCTTATGTGTATATATTACATACATAGGTGTCTTTTGGAATAAGTTCTTCGTGGAAATGCTGGATCAGTGGATGTGTGCATTTTTAACATTGTTAGATACTGCAAAATGCTTTTTACAGAGGTTATATGAATTTTTTATTCTTGCCAGCAGTGTGACTCTGCTTGTTTCCTCACCACCGTGTTACCAAAATTTTTGATCTTTTGTGCAGTCTTTTATCTAAGATTTTAAAGTTCATTATGTAGTTTGTTAAGCTCCATTACACCAAGGAGTTGTGGATAAATACTGTCATTATTTTGCAGCTGGGGGAGTAGAGGGGTAGAGGATATTTGATTGAAAATAATATCATAAGAATAAAGTCATATGCCTAGTCATAAGGAAGCAAATGATGACAGTGCTAGGAAGACATATAAAACCTGTATTTCAATTTCTTCCTTTAACTCTTAGATGCTAGTTTCTGTATGAGAAATTCTGTAAACCTGTAAGTGATGCTTCATGATCTCCTTTTGATAGCAGTGACTTGAAATTGTTTATATATGTTAAAAGCTAATCCAGTTAGTTAAGTACTTTACTAAGTGTGTGCTATCTCGGCACAAAATATTAATACCAGCGCTTTTTATTTTATTATTTTTGAGACAGAGTCTCACTTGGTCACCATCAGTAGAGCGCTGTGGCGTCATAACTCACAGCAACCTCAAACTCGAGGGCTCAAGCAATCCTCTTGCCTCAGCCTCCCAAGTAGCTGGGGCTACAGGCACTTGCTACCATGCATGGCTATTTTTTCTATTTTCTGGTAGAGACAGGATCTAGCTCTTGCTCAGGCTGGTCTGGAACTCCTGAGCTCAAGCAGTCCACCCACCTTGGCCTCCCAGAGTGCTAGGATTGGTGAGGCACCAGCCTGTCTTTTCTTTTTTTTTTTTTTTGTAGAGACAGTCTCACTTTGTCACCCTTGGCATTACAAGGCTCACAGCAATCTCCAACTCCTGGGGTTAGGCAATTTTCTTGCCTCAGCCTCCCAAGGAGCTGGGACTACAGGCGCTTACCACAACGCCCAGCTATTTTTTTGTTGCAGTTTGACCGGGGCCAGCTTTGAACCCGCCACCCTCAGTATATGGGGCCAGTGCCCTACCCATTGAGCCACAGGCTCCGCCCAGCAGCCCAGCCTTTGTTCTAGTACTATTTAAAAGTCTGCTGATAGCAGAATACTTCACTATGAGATGTTAAGAAATAGAAAAGTATTAAAAGATGTCTGTGCCTGAAAGATCTTTCAATCTCGTTGGAAAATCACAACTATATGCCAACAAAATGGAAAACTTAAAAGAAATGGATAAATTCCTGCTCATGTGCCACCTACCAAGATTGAACTGTGACAAAATAGAAAGGCTGAACAGACTAATAATGATGAGTAATAAGATCGACTCAGGAATAAAAAGTCTGCCATGAAAGAAAACTCCAGAACCTGACAGCTTCCATTATTGGATTCTAAACATTTAAAGAAGTATTAAATCCAGTTCTGCTGAAACTATTCCAAACAATTATAGAAGAAATACTTCTAAACTCATATATATAGCCTTACCTTGATACTGAAAGTAAACAAGTACACAACAATCTTGTTGAAAAACCAAATCTGCTGAATATGTGAAATAGTAAGAGAACAGTTAGAAAACAGAATGTGAACAATAATACACTGTGTTCCATGTGAAGACCTTATAAATGAGTGGTTAAGAATTAGAGGAGAGTTCATTTAGGAGGCTTGCCTGGAAGAAGTGCATTTGAGCCTTTTACTTTTTTATTTTATAATTGTTAAAGTGAAAAATTTTAAACATAAAAATTTAAAGAATAGTACAATTATCACCTTTATATTATTCATCACTTAGATTCAATAGTTGTTCACATTTGGCCCTATCTTTCCTTTATGTGCATATGTTTATATATATAATACTATATACATTTTTATATTGCACATCTTGATACTTCACCCTTACTTTAGATGCATCTCCTTAAAATACATTGCTTATTGTACTTGCAATACTTGTCACAGTTAATGCAATTAACAGTAACTCTCTAATACTGTCTGATATCCAGTTGATGTTCCAATTTTCCCAGTTGTCTTAAAGATGATGTGTGTTTTAGCTGTTTGTATTTTTTTTTCTCCAAATGTATCTCTTTAGTCTCTTTCTAAATCTAGAACAGTGGCCAGGAGAGGTGGCTCATACCTGTAATCCTAATACTTGGGAGGCTGAAAAAAAAAATGGCCGGGCATTGTGGCAGGCGCCTGTAGTCCCAGCTACTTGGGAGGCGGAGGCAAGAGACTTGCTTGAGCCCAGGAATTGGACGTTGCTGTGAGCTGTGATGCAACAGCACTCTATCCAGGGTGACAGCTTGTGGCTCTGTCTAAAAAAAAAAAAAAAAAAAAAAATACTTGGGAGGCTGAGGTGGGTGGATTGCCTGAGATCGCTAGTTTAAGAACAGCCTGAGACAGAGTGAGACCTTGTCTCTAAAAATAGCCGGGTGTTATGGCAGGCACCTGTAGTTCCA
>CAUYON010027477.1:0-20294 GCA_963573935.1 Arctocebus calabarensis
TTTTTTTTTGAGACAGAGCCTCAAGCTGTCACCCTGGATAGAGTGCTGTGGCATCACAGCTCACAGCAACCTCCAATTCCTGGGCTCAAGTGAGTCTCTTGCCTCTGCCTCCCAAGTAGCTGGGACTATAGGTGCCCACCACAATGCCTGGACATTTTTTGGTTGCAGCCACCATTGTTTTTTGGCAGGCCCAGGTTGAATTCGAACCCGCCAGCTCAGGTGCACATGGCTGGCGCCTTAGCCCATTGAGCCACAGGTGCCAAGCCATTTTTTTTTTTTTTTTTTTTTGAGACAGACTCTCACTATATCGCCCTTGGTAGAGTGCCATGGCGTCACAGCTCACAGCAATCTCAAACTCTTGGGCTTAAGTGATTCTCTTGCTTCAGCCTCCCAAGTAGCTGGGACTGCAGGAGCCTGCCACAATGCCCAGTTATTTTTGTTGTTCTTGTTGTCATTGTTGTTTAGCTGGCTCGGGTTCGAACTCACCAGCCCCGATGCATGTGGATGATGCCCTAACCACTGAGCAAAGGGTGCCATGCCCTGAGATCAAATTTTTAAAAGCCCATAAGAACTATGGCTTGATTTTAATTAAGTATACTGATAATATTTTAAAAATAACCATACTGAGCAAAATATCAAGACCCTGTCTTTACAAAAAATAGAAAAATTAGCCAGATGTGGTGATCTATGCCTGAAGTCCCAGCTACTTGGAAGGCTGAGACACAAGGATCACTTGAGCCTAGAAGTCTGAGGTTGTGGTAAATTATGCTACTGCATGCTTAGCTTAGGCTAGAGAGAAACCCTGTCTCAGAAGAAAAAAATTTAAAGAAAGAAAAATTCAGACAACACTGACCTTTCTTCTGTGCACTCTGGTTTCTCTGTTCCATCAATCTCAATTTCTATAAGCTCTTCTGCTTCTCTTTTAGTCATGGTTGGAGTATTTCAGGAGATCAGTTCTGTAGGAATTAAATTTCAAGAGATTTTAAAATTATCTGCATAAACAAAAATGATACACAAGGAGACTCCCAATTTAAATAAAAGCATAGGGGGATGCAGAAGAGGAAACAGTAATCTTCTCATGTAAAAGGAAACCACAAATGACATTTATAAGCTAGCTTTTGTTTAACTGGTGCTTATTAGCCTGACATGACAATTTTATCATTCTATTGGACTTATTGGACTATTTTTATGCCCTCCTCAGAAAGTTGAATTCAAGTTACTTCAAAATCAACTGCAAACTATTTTAAAGCCACTCTTGTTCTCAATAACAGAGCCAAACTGAAGCTTAACATGGAGCTACAATTGTTCAACTACAAGCTGTATCTTACTACCAGAATTTACTGAAAAGCATTGCACTGATATATAGTGTGTGTATAAACATACACAGTAAGATACATATATATACACACATATACACACACTATATATGTGCATGAATTATAGCTAGGATTTTTGTTACAAATTACATCTTAAAAATGCAATTGAAATACTATGAAACAGTAAAATAACGAATAATAGATATGCACATCATTTCCCTCATTACACACACTATAATTTTTTAATGATTTATTTTTCAGATGTGGTTTTATTTTAAACAAACCAGTACTTCACTTTTTAATTATCTCATGTAAAATTATTACCTGTTGCTTTAAATGATCGTTAATATAAAAGCATTATAATTTTAAAACTGCAAAGTAATGCACAAATTAGCTACATGTATTAGTATTTCTTTGTGGCCATTCTCTAAGTGTCAATGTTGTTAAGTCCCAGGTTCAGATACTAACTACCTCTTTGCAGGTCAAGGTATTTTATCTTTGTCCACAGAACTTTCAGAATAATTTTCTGCATATACTACTACAACTAAAATGGCACATCTTGGAGTTACAGGTAATAGTCCACTAAATTCAGTATTCCAACATTTGCAAAGGAGTCTGTATACCCACTTACATGATTTGACAAAATGAATAATTCACCTATTCATTCCTATTAGCAGCCATTATCTATTGAGCATCAGGCACTATTTTCAAATCTTTACACAGAGCAATCTTGTTTTGAGCCCACCCTCATATCAACACTACTCAGAAGTCAGTGAAGCTAAATAAAGCACCTGTGGCTCTATGTCACACTCTAGGTGACATTACATTACATCTAAGAATACATTACTCTACCCAAACTAAATTTGGTGGGACCAAACCCAGGTTTGTTCAAAGACAGGCTCTGTACTGCATATACTAGTACATACGTCAGAGCCACCAAATTCTCTTACCTGGAGCACTGCGACAGCCTCCTAGTAGGATTCCCCGTGCCTGCCCTTGCCCCTCTACAGTCTATTATTGGTCAGTGCAACAGCCAGTGTGATCCTTTCTAAAACTGAAGCTAGACTGTAGCACTTCCGTGATATGACAGTCACAGTAAAAGCCAAAGACTTCACAAAGGCCAATAAGGCCCTAGGTAATCTCCCCCCATCCCCACATTATCATTAGCTCCCTCTCCCACACTAGCCTGCTTGCTTGTCCTTACATCTTTCTGTCCAAGGCCTTTTTCTCACTGTTTAGTCTGCCTGGAACCTAATTCTCCAAAATGTCCTCTTGGCTAAACTCCTTACCTCTTTGAAGTCTCTCCTCCTGACCACCTCCAGTGAATTCTGTAATCTCTTTTCCTAACTCCTTTTATTTTTCATAACACTTTAGCATACTGTAGTATTTATTATGTTTACTGTCTTTCTCCCATTTTTTGGATCATTAACAAAGTGCAAATGTGTCCAAAATTGACCAAAGAAACTTAAATTGCTTTGACTAAACTAGTGACTTCCCCTACCTTCTTGAAGTGAGAAGGACCTCAACTTCTCAAGGGGTGGAGGTCTCTGTGATAGGTAGAATAATGACCTAGAACTATGAATAAGGTGCATGGCCAAGGGGAATTAAGGTTGCAAATGGAATTAAGGTTACTAATCAACTGACCTTAGAATATAAAGATTATCCGATTATCAAGTTTGCCAAACCAAATCATAAAAGGGTAAGAGAGAATTGGAAGAGAGCCAGTGATTCACTATTAGGACTGGCTTTGAAGATGGAGGAAAGAAGTCATAACTAAAAGAACACAGGTAGCTTCTGTGTCATAAAAGTTAGACAAGGGGCAGATTCTCCCTTTAGAGGCCCTAAATGCAGCCCTGTCAACACACCCAGTTTTAGTCCAGAGAGACCCATTTCACAATTCTGACAGCTATACTGTAAAATAAAAAGCTGGTGTTTTTAAGCCACTAAATTTGCAGCAGCACCATGAAACTAAGTCTCCCTTTCCACTTCAGAAAAGGCTCTAACTCTCCTCAGGTCTCAACATCTCTTTAAGAGCTGCATAGCTCATTTTCTGACAACTTAAGTCTATAAATAGCTGGCACCCACATCTAGACTACGTGGTACAAAAAATCCTCTGATGTTTTCTCAACATTATCAAGATTTCTCTCGCACTTGTCCTATAAGGACCAGCAGTAAGAGGGTAAGATTATCCACTGGAACAGACTGGGCAAGTCTAGCAGATTGCCAAGGCTCTAGGAGGTTTCTTTCTATAATGATAAAAAGATGAATAACCTAAAAAAAAAAAGATGAATAACCTTTGTCTTCTTTTCTTGCTGATGCTAAGAAGTCTTTCCTTTCCCTAATAAAGCCTATTCCTTAACTGGTGCTATGTGTAAAATTGTGGAATTCATCTGGAGTGCTAAATAAAAACACAAAACAAGTGGTAGCTCAGTAGGGACCTATCTTGCAGGACAATATAAGCTTCACAAAAGCAGAGCTATTTGTTCTTCAACAGTGCCTACCTTCACCAGTTATGTGTCAAATAAATGAATGTTATTCACACCATATAAAATGGACTTCAGATGCCATGAAGGCATAAATATAAAAGGTAAATATAAACCTAATAGAAGAAAATGGTGGCAACTTCTTTGTGGTCTAAAGAAATAAGTGTTTCTTAAATAATATTCTAAAACCAGAAACCATAAGGAGAAACAATGATGGATTTAATTAAATAAAAATTAAAATTTATGTTCAATACCTACAGAATAGGAAAGTATTTCCAATACCCCTAAATGACAATGGACTAAAAAATGGAAACTACCAACTTTATACTGTGTGTATATGGCAAATGTTAGAAAGATAAATGACAAAAGCAGAGATGTTAGGGACATAAGACAGGTCTAGATATTCTTGAAAAAAATTCAGCAGCTCTTACTCAAATCAACCATGCTGATAACTATGACCCAAGTATTTTGCCCCTAGATAAGCATTCCAAAGAAATTCACAGACTGATTGATAATAGGACGTTCCAGGCAGCTTTGTTGGCTACAGCTGAAACTGGAGCTAATCCCAGTACCCATGGTGAGAAAGTGTCCATAAAATAAAATATAAAAAAGTACACACTGGTATTTTAATACCAGTTAGAAACAAGGAAATAATGTCCACACAAAATAAATAAATTATAAAAGCTGTTCTGTATAGAAAAAGGTGACAACAATAGATTTACAGCAGAATAGCACTTTAAATACCTTTGATTTTCAGGGCTTATAAGGAAGTCCATTTCCATCTCCATACCTAATTTTCTAAAAAAGATTAGAAAACATGTACATGCTCTGAGAACTCCAGTAAAGAGAAAAGCACATGAAGTAGCCAGAGGCTGAGAAATGGCCTTAATAACTCATCAGCAGCGATACCTAGGGCTTCCCTGTGATAAGCACTGTAATAAAGTTGTTAAAAAGGAATTTATGCTATGATTTTCCAAAGTTATAGGCCAGTCCCTAAAAAGTACCAAAGAAAAAAAACAGAGGCCATACCCTCTGGCAAAAAAAACATGCTATTCACAGTATCTTAATTGATCTTTCTCTCAGTTCTCTAAACTTAGCCTAGAGAAGCAATGCAGAGATTTGGGAAACAGTACAAATCTTTCCTATCTGTTCTTGGGAAGGTGTTAGCTCTTTTTCTGGAATCAATTCCTCAAGATTCTGTGTCAATACCACTGCTTAGTTTTTCCACCTAAGGGCTGTCTGCCTCTGTCCTAAATGCATAGAACATCCCATTTTTTCATAAATATTTTGGTTTTCCTATTTTAAATCTAACCTGGGGTTCAGAACCTTTCACAAGATTGATACAAACTAAAGGTAAGTTTAATTAGGAATTCTGGGAAATGCTAGTGCTTTCGAAAAGACAGAACTGTTTAACATTCTCTTGGAAGATTGTTCTTCTTCACTGGAATGCATTATTAGTTTACAGGGTTTAGGGCACTTTTTCCCAATACAAGATAAATAAATATTAGTGCAGTCTGGGGTACCTGCATAATCACCTGTCCATTTTCTCAAGCTAATGGATGCTTTTAAGTACCTTAGAAAATAATGTCAATAGTAAAGAAAAAGTAAAGCACATAAACCTGTGTGCATGTATGTGCCACACAAAGAGAAAGCAAATATGGTGAAAGGTTAACAGTTGGTGTCTCTCAGGTGCAGGGTATGAGTGTTTACTATTGTCCCTCCCAAGCCCCCAATTTCCCTGTAGGTTTGAGGTTTTATGAAGAGTAGAGGAAAACAAGTTAACAGTTTTAATTTAGTACATGGTTTCATAACATGTTTCAATTTAACAACTATGTCCTTACATATCTGGTTATTTCCTGTCCATATACCCTTCATGACATGCTCTTGTATATATAATCCAGGCAAAAAAATGACGACTCTGTTTAGGGTAAGTTTCAAAGTAATTAAGCTTGAAAACCCTGATCAAACCCTGAGTGAGAGGGTACTCACTTAGAATAGTTGCTAAACAGCTAATCAGTTTCTTCTCAAGTTAAAGAATACCCAGCGCCTAAGAACGTTATCACTTCAGTCAAGAGAATCCTTCTAAATCTTTGCTCCTCCCAAGGCAGACCTACTAGTATTATCCGTATAACCCACTCAAAAAGTGAATTTTATTTCTAAATTACCCCTCGTCATCTTGCAATGCAGTGTTAGGCAGTGTCCTCTTTCCTGTCAACCTCATCAAACTTGGATCTTAGAATCCGAAGACGCACACGCGGCTAATACGCAAAAACTTTAAAGTTGGCAAACTCTATTACCCATGTTACCGCCTTGGTTTTCTGAAACCCAGACGGGTGCCGTATACGTTCATAGTGGTTCTGGTGCAACTGTGAGACAATGCTAGAAAGACAAGTGGGTTGCAAGTGAGCGGACGGCGGAGACCGACTCCGCATCCTCCTCCGCAACCCCAGGGGCGTCGCAGCGCGGAGCGGCCGGACGGCGGGCCCAGGCGGGGCGCGGTCCCCGGGGCCCGGGCCGCTCGCCCCCCGCCCCTCCCCTTCGCTCCCCGCAGTCTCTCCCGCCCCTCCCCACCCAGCTCCCTCAAGTCTGCACGAACGGAAATGGGAGTCGCAGCGCCGGGGACCAGCGGAAACAAAACACAGAGGCGGCCGCGGGGGGGCCAGGCCCCGGAACGAGGCCGGGCCGCGGGCCCGCGCCGCCCTCCTCCCCCGCGGCCGCACTCACCCGCTCCGGAATCGGCCCCGTCGCCCCCGCCCGCGCTCCAGAGCCGCCTGAGAACGGCTGCGGCGCGGGCTCCACGTGCAGCGTCTCTCCGGCAAGACCTGCCGCTTCCACGACTCCAAAGTGAGGCCCCGGGGCCCTTCCCGCGGAATCGGCGCGGAGAAACCCCAACCCCCCTCCCGCCTCCCAGGCACCCCCGGGTCCAGGACTACAACTCCCAGCAGGGTGCGCGAAACAAACGCCTCAGGCAACGGCGGCTCCCGCGGCTCAGGGAAGCACAACGCCCCAGTCCGCTTTGTTTTACACAGTCTCACTTTTCCCAGCACATTCGTACACCTCAACAGCTCTAAGGAACAGGACGCGGACTCTGAGGGGAGCTTGAACTAGGGGAAAGGCCGGTCAAGATGCGCATGCGTACTGAGCACGGTTTCCCAGAGGGAAAAAGAGAGCGGGTCAACAAGTTAGGCAGAGGAAAGATGGCGGAGGCTTCGCCAGGGGACCCGGAAGCACTTACCCTCCACTTCCTCCTTCTGTTTGGCCTCTGTCTCACCTACAGCCGTCCGCTCGCAGACTACCTCCGGGACGCTTCCTGTCCGGTGAGCTTCGACCGACTGAAACGGCGGCCCATAATGCATAGCGATGGCGGGTGGGGGCGGAGTCAGGGCCGGAAGTAGAACGGTGGCGGCGGCGGCGGCTTTGGCAGCTCGGGACTGAGTGCGAGGTGACTGGGAGGGTAGTTAGACAAGGGTGGCCTCTGGGGATTTCAGTTCTGGGTGTCCTTACGAGGCCCCAGCTGCCTGTCACCTCTGCTCTACTAGGAAATACGGGCAGCCCAATTTCTCGGACACCTTCATGGCCTGGCCCGAGGTCACAGCTGACCTCAGCACTTCCAGGCCTTGAAGTTTGCCAGAGAGCCAATAAATAAAACTGTTAGTATTCTTTCTGGGGACAAACTGGGGAGGCGCGGGTGGCAGGGAAGCCCGGGGCACCGAGTCTGGCCGGGACAGCCCAAGGTCAGAGGCGCCGGACAGGTCTGCCCACCCGGAACGCGCGGGAGGCTCTTCTGAATTTTTTAGGCAGGACGTGCACCGTAAGGGGGGCAAAGAGTAGTAGTAATCTTGAAAATTCGCATTTCACCTAAAAGCAATGGGAGTTTTTAGCTGGTGGGTCATCACTAAATGAGAGAACCATCATCCCTCCCACGACAAGGCCTCTCCAACTGCTGTACCCTTTTCTTTCTTTCTTTCTTTTTTTTTTTGCAGTTTTTGGCCGGGGCTGGATTTGAACCCACACACCTCCAGCATCTGGGGCTGGCGCTCTACTCCTTTGAGCCAGAGGCGCCGCCTTGCTGTACCCTTTTCTTGCTGTTACCTTCCCCAATCTTTCTATTAATGTCAAATATTATCCTAGGTTCCCGCCACCCGCGAGTAACTTGACTAGAGAATTTATTGCAAGTGGTATTTTACCCCTATTTGTGTAATGACTTGTTTTCTGCGGGACTGTGGACAATCCACACTCACTAGTGAGTCGGAAAAAATGAAAAGGAATAAAGGAGGAGGACCAAGCTTTGATACGAGATAATGTGTTCATTTTTAGATGACTTTGTAGGATTTATAAGAGGGATGAGAGTTGTTGAATATAGTATGTAGGTTTGAGGTACAGAGAAAAGACCAAAATTAGAGTTTGTGATTTAGGAATCATTAGCACTTAGATGATAGATGACTGTAAAAATGAAAATGGGGCCGCGCGCCCGTGGCTCACTCCTGTAAGCCTAGCACCTGGGAGGCCTAGGCGGGCGGATTACTTGAACTCAGGAGTTAGGGACCAACGTGAGCAAGAGCCAGGCGGTCTCTAAAAGTAGCCCCGGCATTGTGTCCCGCGCCTGTAGTCCCAGCTACCTGGCAGGCTGAGGCTAGAAGATTGCTTGAGCCCCAGAGTTTGAAGTTGGCTGTGAGCTAGGACGCCTTGGGACTCTTACTTAGGGCAACAAAGTAAGATTCTGTCTCAAAAGAAATTTAAAAAAAAAAGAAAAAATGAAAATGGATTTACGTACGTTGCAATAGGAATAAGATCTGTGTATTCAGTTAGACTTGAGCGAATTTACTGTGGGACTATGGACGGTTTAGTAACCTTTCTTAGACAGTTTTACCATCTATAAAGCAGAGTTAAGAACACCTTCCTCTAATTTTGTAAGGGTGGTGCTGTAAGTAAGTGTACAAGGGGAAAATAGGTCAGAAAACTAAGTTTGGGAACTAGCCCTAGAAAAAGTCCTAGAAACCTCTCCTGAACATCGCTTCAGTCACCTTTGCATTACACCCCTTAGGAAGCTATGCACTGACATCAGCACCGAGTCCACCCTTCAGAGCAGGTTTGGAACTCTTTTTCTGGAATGGCCATAAGAGCTGTAATCTAAGTGGTCTGGCAGTTAAGTTCACAAACTCATATTACATTGGTGAATATCATTATGATCATCAGATGGCCAAGGAGAATACTTAAAAGGTCACAGTAGTGATATTCAGCATAAGATATGTAGCCCTTTTTAGAATGAGTTCCTGAACTTAATTATCTGACCTCGTATATATGGAAGTACTTTGAGCAATATCCAAGCTGAACAAATGTTAAGTGAACTTACTGCTGAATGGTAAGAGTTTCCTTACATTGTCAGAAAGGAAAATAGGCTGAGTTGTATACTATTTTTTGTGTGCATAATTTGTGTTGAGTACGTTCTCCTTTGTTAAATTTGGACCATGTTCTTAACCTCTAAGCCTCAGTTTCTGTATGTATGAAAGTGAGAATGATAGTAAGTGGCACCTTATACAGTCATTAGTTTGTTTTCATCTTGTCAGGTGAAATATGTGTATATCTTAGTGATTGTAAGATTTCTTCTAGTAGTTTTTAAATGCTATTTCAGGGTTTATGAACCTTGGCACTACTGACATTTTGAATCACGTAATTTTTTGTTACGGTGGAGGCATGCTGTTAATTATTGCCGTTTAAGGACTTTTGGCAGCATCCTCGCCCTCTTTAACCATTAGAAGTCAGGAGCACTCATCCTGGTCAGGACAACCAAAAATGTCTTCAAACATTGTCAAATGTCTCCTGGAGGACAAATGTTTCCTAGGGGATAAAATCTCCTTTCTCTCCCCCTGCACCTGTTTGAGAGCCAATCTTGTAGCTAGTACTTCTCAGACCACACTCCCCCCCACCCTTGAGTTTTGTGGATACTTTTGAAGAATACAGCAAAAAAAATGAATAACCAGGCCAGGCATGATGGCTCACTCTATAATCTCAGCACTTTGGGAAACCGAGAAGGGAGGCTCATTTGAGGCCAGGGGTTCAAGAGCAGTCTGACTATAATAGTGAGATCCCATCTCTACAAAAGAAAAAAAAATAATAAAAATTTCTGAAAAATGAATCATAAAAAAGGTAAAAAAAAAAATTGAAGTCACACAAAATATAAACTCTATATTTTATTTTTAATTCAACAGGTATAAATTACTCTGTTGAATGTTGAAGTTTTTAAATGCTTATTCCCAGTTTCTGTATTTAGACCAGTAACACAAATTTGTATCATTCACTATTTTTAACTGTTATAACTTAATGGGAGTCTGGTGTGATGATGTTGATTATTAGTTAATTTGGGGGCAGGGCATGGGAAGCGTGTTATCATATCAAGATTTCACTTAAAAGATTCAGAAATTTTTCGAAGTTGTGAAGGGCTTGAAGTTTTATCACCGTTCCAACACAGGATTTGGTCAATGCTTTGTTTCTAGACTCAGTCTTTATCTGAGAGAAATTTTCTTCTAATTTTTTATGGCCTGCTTATCTATTCCTTTTCTTCTAGAATTCCTGTTTGTTATAATTTGGAATATCTTTTGCATTTGACTTTTAATATCACTAAATCAAATCTCAACAGGGATTGTCCTCTCTTTTAATTTATCTTCTGAAATTTTTTAGAAAATATTTTAACTTTAGGAAGTCTAAGGACTTAGAAGTCTTTTAAGTACTTATTTTTATAATTCAGACTTTCATCTTCTTCACAAATTCTATCTCGTTGATAAAAGTTGCACCACCTTATCTTACTTGAGCCAGTTGTTATTTTTCTTTGCTGCTTCTTTCAGACTTTGATTTAGCTGTTACAGAATCCAGCAATTGTTAACAGGCAGAACAATTCCCTGGTGGGCCTATGAAGTACAGGCAGATAACCTGAAAGTCTTTATCTTTTCTAACTGAAGCAACTATCTCCAGTCTCCCTCCCTCTCTTTTGGCCTTTTGCAGAGTCAGAGAAACCTGGTACATTAGTTTAAGGGACTATTCTTTTCATCCGGGGGGTAGGCAGTGTTCTAACAGCCCACCTCTACTATTAAGAGTAAGTTCATGAGAAAAGAAATACTCCATTCCAGTTTTTGTGCTTTCTTTCTGCCCTAATCGTAGTGGAACTTCAGGCATGTGTTGTACTTAACTGCTTCTAGATCCCATGGTCTTTTGGTTAAGAACCAAAAAATTTGCAGTGGGGAATGAAGCAGAGAAGGGAACTGTGGTCTGGTATAGACCACGTTCTGGTATGATTTAATTCTACAACAGTTAGTAGAATGAGATTCCCACCACGTATTTTTAGAGGTATTTTATAATAAGTATGTCATAACAACATTTCTGATGCTTGTTTTCAGTAACATAGACTCACCATGATTCTTCAGAGGCTCTTCAGGTTCTCCTCTGTCATTCGGTCAGCAGTCTCAGTCCATTTTCGGAGGAACATTGGTGTTACAGCAGTGGCATTTAATAAGGAACTTGATCCTTTACAGAAACTCTTCGTGGACAAAATTAGAGAATACAGATCTAAGCGACAGTAAGTGGGGAGATAATCAAACAAAGTATAAATACAAATATTCAAAGTATGTAAATTAGAAATGGTAATAAAGGCTCGGCGCCTGTGGCTCAACAGGCTAAGGCGCCAGCCATGTACACCTGAGCTGGAGGGTTCGAATCCAGCCTGGGCCCACCAAACAACAGTGACTGCTGCAACCAAAAAATGGCCGGGCATTGTGGCGGGCGCCTGTAGTCCCAGCTACTTGGGAGGTGGTGGCAAGAGACTCGCTTGAGCCCAGGAATTGGAGGTTGCTGTGATGCCACGGCACTCTATCTAGGGTGACAGCTTGAGGCTCTGTCTAAAAAAAAAAAAAAAAAAAGAAAAGAAATGGTAATAAAAAGATCACTTGGCATTTTAAAGTGTAAGACTTTCACTCAACTGATCCCTGACATAGGGGTTCATTGGAGCGCCCTCAAAAAAAGAAGATAGAATCTTGATTTTCAGTAAATTCCAAACACTTGTCTTTTTTATAAGGCTTCCGAGGGAGATTCCTATTATATCTACCACCATTAAAAATATATCCTTACTGTAATGTCATTTATTTAAACTAAGTTAATTCATGGAAGTACATAAGATCTTGGAAATAATTTAGCAACTATGTTTGAAAAAAATAAGTCCTTAGACATTGATTAGCCTAAGATCATAAAACTAATTTGGGAATATTATCAAAGTATTCTAACTCTTTCAGGAGGAAAGAATGGTGTGAAATAAGGCATGAAACTAGAAAGCACAAAATATATATTTGAGGGATTCTGTAATTCTTTTTCCCTGGAGTATAGGACATATCAGGAGTATAGTGAGTAGTCAGGATGGCATGGGGTTAGAATGAGGGATTATGAAAAGCTTTGATTGTGGACTGGGCAATTAAGATATCATGTGATAAGCATTTGTGAGAAATTAAAGGTTTTTGAGCAGAGTAGTTGGGGTGGAACAATTTTATTCTGAATTAGGTAATTTTAATCAGCTTATTAGAAGGATGGAGATGAGTAGAGAGCAAAGACAAATGTGTTAGGAAAATGAAATCTAAGCATTAGTTGGTGAGAACCTCAACCTGAGAGTAGTGGGACTATAAAAGTGACAGAGTCAAGACACTGAGGACTGGTCTTAGTGAGCTGGTCATGAGACAAGAAGAAGCAGTCAAAACAGACTTTTGAGGGTGGCGCCTGTGGCTCAAAGGAGTAGGCTGCCAGCCCCATATGCCAGAGGTGGCAGGTTCAAACCAAGCCCTGGCCAGAAACCACAAAAAAAAAAAAAAAAAGACTTTTGAGATAAGGTTACTAACAAAAAGGTGTGCTTTAACCAAAACTAGGGAGGGAGAGACAATGAAGGGATTAGAATAAGGTGCTATGTGCTTTGTGAAAGTGCCACAGCCATATAGATTTTTCTCCACTTTGGTATATGAGAAATCCAAAGCTGAAAGTTAGAATTTGCCCAAAATCACATTATTCAGTAAGGAAGTATACAAAAGTGAATATCATCTGTCCATCAGTAGTGTTGTATCTTGGTCTTGGTGCTGTTTGCCTTTTATATTTCAAAATACATTCACTGAGAAGTCAGTTCTTAGATGTATATTGTGTCTAAGGAATATTTTGTGGGTCATTTATTCATTTGGGCAACTAGTGGGAGAGGTATTCTAAGCATGGACCCTGGGCTGGAATCTAGTACTGTCACGTAATAGCTCTGTGACCTTGGGCAGGTTATTTAACCTCTGTACCACAGTTTCTCTTTATGTAAAATGGGGGTGGTCATAATAGTACTTACCCATTTCATAGGATATTGTACAGATTAAATGATTCAATAAATTAGTGTGCCTAGTATTTTCTAAAGAAATAAATATCTCCTCAGTGTCTATTTTGTCAGTCACCAGGTAAGAGCTTAGGAAGCTTAATGAATAAGACAGGTATTGAAAATTACATTCAGTTGAGGAGGTAGTTGGTTTCTGGCCCCTTTTTATATTCACAGATTATATTAGATAAATGATAACATCACCCATTGGTCCGTAGCCCATTGGTAACCAGTGTTAGAGTATCTGATTGAAGGCTATATGTAGAACTGCCCATTTTGGTAGCCATTATCCACATGTACTATTCAAATTCTAATTAATGATAGTAAAGTCCAGATAAAAATTCAGTACCTTATTTCTAGTGCTCAATAGCCAGATGTGGCTAGTGGCTCCATATTGGATAGCACAGATATAGAGCATTTCTAATATCACAAAAAGGTCTATTAGACTGCGAATCTAAAAGAAAATTGAGTCCTTAACAAGAAATAACAAGTTCTTAAGTTGGAGCTGTTTATGTAATTTTTGTGGAAAACTTGTTTAACATAAATAAGACTCCATACTTGGATCATGGATTTTATGTGAAAATATAACCCTTGAAGGAATTTTCACTTGCACATTTTTAAAGTTTATAATACTGTCCATTGATCGGCAGCTAATAACATTTATGACAAAAGCAGAGTAGTTTGGGTGGCGCCTGTGGCTCAAGGGTTAGGGCACCGGCCCCATATACCTGGGGTAGCAGGTTCTGGCCTGGCCCTGGCCAAAACTGCAAAAATAAATAAATAAACGCCACCTTTTTAAAGTGAAATTTTCCCTGATTAGTTCTGCTCTAGTTGAATAGCTATTTGTTAAACCTTGTGTTTGAAGCTCGTTGTATAGCTTACAAAATAAATGTTTGTGAGCATGTAATTTTCTTCTTTTAACTTGGACAATGTCTGAACGTAGGAAATAATTTCTTTGATATTCCCTGTTATGAAGACTTAAAGCTCCTAGGATTTTAAGAAGGCATTTAGTGATTGCCGATTTAAAGCAGGTGGCAGTATTTATAGATAGATGTGTATTGAGCACTCAGTATACCAGTCACCATGCTGACTGATGCATGTCTATTAGCTCTTCAGTACTCTTTAACACCCTTGTTTGGACCTTCATTTTCAGATGTGGAAACTAAAATTTAAAGTGCTTTGTGCTTTGGTTTGGCTTACACAGTTGCCGAATGGTAGGGCTGACTCTGAAATGGAACCAGTCTTTGACACCAAGATCACAGACTCAGCCATTACACCTTTAGTAAGCATCCTTAACACTAACAAACCTGGAATGTTAGAGATTGATTGATGTTACCTCATTTATGTTGAAATCTCATTCTATTAAAGTAGTTAAACTGAAATTCAAGTAGAACTACATGTTTTCCTTATGAAAAGTTTTTTTTCCCCTACAAAAATACCTTCAAAAAGATCTATTGAAACTTGATGGTGAAAGGTAATTTGTTTTTGTAAACTAGTGCATGACCTAAGTTTTTATTTGCTCGTTTTATACCACAGGACATCTGGAGGACCTGTTGATGCTGGCCCAGAGTACCAGCAAGACCTGGACAGGGAGCTTTTTAAGCTTCAGCAAATGTATGGTAAAGCAGACATGAATACTTTCCCTACCTTCAAATTTGAAGGTAAGTCTCATTAGTTACAGATTCATTCTGGGGGATTATTTAAGTGGAGAATATTTATACTTACTTGAAATATTTAGGATTATATGACAATTCCATGTGAATTTATTAGAACCTTGATGCATGTATGTGAACTCTAAGATAAATGGTTGCTATTAGTATAGGAGATTACGTAAAACTGAGATTAAAAATGGTGAGCATCTGAATTGCAGCTGCCTGATCTTAATCCTGACAGTGTTACTTACTACCTGTACAATCTTGGATAATTGATTGATACCTGTTTCCTCAACTGATATTTGAGGAGAATTATAGTGTATCTTCCTCGTATAGTAGTTGTAGTTAATTGACATAATACAGGGTAGCCATAAAGTTCGTGTGTAATTTAAAATAATGAGAAATTGTAAAATTGCACATGAACTTTATGGACATCCTGTATGTGCAAAGTCAATTAATAGATAACCTGGTGTATAAGAAGTATTGAATAAATGTTTAGCTGTTGTTACATATACATATTTCTGTGTAGATGTTTAAAAATAGTGGATAATTGCTAAAAATATTGTGAAGATTCATGAGTTAAATCTTGAAGCACTCTAAATAATGTATTTTATTGCAATATGGCTGAGTGTGAACCTTTTATTTCCCTCCTCTTAGATCCCAAATTTGAAGCCATCGAGAAACCCCAGGCCTGAAGAAAAAAAGTAAAATTAATTGGCAGTTTGCCATGGATTAGTTGTACAAATGATCAGAAGTTTTAGAACAGACATACATTTTACAGCTCTCAAGTGTTCTTTTAATTCTGATTCCAAATAAATTATTGGGTGATGTTGAATGTATTCTTGAGTGTATTGAGTTTTGTATTTTAGGGTTGTTTTTAAATTCTTTTATTTGATTGTAATGAAGTAGTTGGAGACCTTGGCTAAATGAGGCACAGTTTGCCCAAACCCCTGCAGACCCTACTCAGTATGCAGGAATATTCTGTTAGTGGTGGAGACTTAACTGCTCAAGGTCAGCCACCCTTGCCTAAGGGAACATTTACTGTGAAGGGATATTACACCCTCTAAAATACTAAGGAATGATTTATAAATCCTTTGGCATAGCTTTCTCAGGAAATCCAAGTAATTATTAATATGTATAGGAACATCTGTTATGTTTTAACTTCCATCTCCTCAAATGTTAATGCATTATCGTATTTGTTCAGGTTCCTCGTCTTTGCTTGCAGATCATGGAGTCTATTATAGTCCTACAAAGATTGTGCAAGGAAAGGTGGGGACAAAGCAGGAGGAAGGTAATGGAACTTATTGTAAAAGATTAAACTAGATGATGGTGTTTTGTCCAAGTAATGGAAGATCCACCAGATACATCCTGGATAAGTGGCGTAATGGACACCATCAAAATTTCAATAACTAGGTCTGGGCACAGTGGCTCACACCTGTAATCCTAGCACTCTGGGAGGCCGAGATGGGTGGATTGCTGGACCTTAGGAGTTCCAGACCAACCTGAGCAAGAGTGAAACCCCATCTCTCTTAAAGATAGAAAAAACTAGCCAGGCATGGTGACGAGCACCTATAGTCCCAGCTACTTAGAAGGTTGAGGCAAGAGGATTTCTTGAGCCTAAGAGTTTGAGGTTGTTGTGAGCTATGATGCCACTGCACATTACCCAAGGTAACAGAATAAGACTGTGTCTCAAAAAGAATGAAAAAAAAAAAATTTCAATAACTATAGATGGCTCTCAAGGAGAGTTATTTTTAAAAAGGAAAAACAGCCATGCCTTTTTATATCTGACAGTATCTGGTGTGTTTCAATAAATACAGATCTTAATAAACCTTTAAAAATTTTTTTTAAAAATGTGAAGTAAACAAGTAGTTGCCTTTATGAGACAGCTCACTTCAAGGGGAACGTATTTATACTGTAGTATGCCATAGCTGAAGTTCAACCAGCTGAAAAGAAGTACTTTGTGAAAGATCCACAAATATTTTCTAATGGCATAGATATGATTAAACTAATACGATGTGTAAAGAAGGAATTGGGGAAGGTAAAGTAGTTGAAGCAGGCCAGTTTGCACATGCAGCTAAGCAATGATACACTAGGTGAACTACTTTTATTTAAATAATGGCTAGGCATTGAAATAGTATCTGACGTTTAATTATGGCAGTATGCACAGGTAACTTAAGAAAGTCTGGTTGCTTGGGGCCTTACTGTAACCTCCCATGGAACGGCCCTCCTCCAGCCATCCAGCCATCCATGGCTTTGTGCCCCCCTGGGACAACTGCAGCTGCTGGTCAGTAGAGAACAGACTGATCTTTCTCCACTCTCTGCATTTAAAATTTAAATGAATTTTACTTTTTATAATCTTATACCTGTTTATCTCTTATACATTTTTTTATCTCTCACAACTATATGGAATTTGCTTGAACACCCCAAGTCTCTTGATTATTGAAACATTCTATTTGTGATTACCTATAAGAAGCACCCTCCACCCCCATGCTCTACATTGTGCATGTGGCCCTCCCTGTTTTCCATCTGAGCCTCTCTAGTGGCCCTGTGCATCATGGATCTGCACCAAAGCCTCATCTTACTTAGAGCCCCCTGCTCTTTTTGGAAAGGCTGCTCCAACTCTGCAAACTCCAGCCTTTGGTACTTATACCTGCCAGTACACAACTAATCCTGCACGTAACCATTCAGGACCATCTTATGTGTTTATGAGAGATGTCCTCAGACTTTTCCCAGGCTTCTTGCTATTTAAAATGTTTTTTTCTTCCACTACTTGCCTGGTGTTAGGGACTGAATTGTGTTTCCCCCAAATTCACATATTGAAGCCTAACCCCCATTATCTAACAATGTGTCTATTTGGAGATAGTTTTTTTTTTTTAGACAGAGCCTCAAGCTGTCACCCTGGATAGAGTGCTGTGACATCACAGCTCACAGCAACCTCCAATTCCTGGGCTCAAGCGAGTCTCTTGCCTCCGCCTCCCAAGTAGCTGGGACTACAGGCGCCCGCCACAACACCCGGCCATTTTTTTGGTTGCAGCCGTCATTGTTTGGTGGGCCCCGGGCTGGATTTGAACCCTCCAGCTCAGGTGTACGTGACTGGCACCTTAGCCCGCTGAGCCATAGGCACCAAGCTGGAGATAGGGGTTTTAAAGATGATTAAGTAAGTAAAATGAGATCTTTTGGGTAGGCCCTAATCCCATCTGACTGGTGTCTCTCTAAGAAGAGGTATGAGTTGAGAGGTAAGGAGCACCACTAGAAAGGGGCATGTGTTGGGCGGTGCCTATGGCTCAGTGAGTAGGGTGCTGGCCCCACATGCCAAGGGAGGCAGGTTCAAACTCCGCCCCGGCCAAACTGCAACAACAAAAATAATAGTTAGGCATTGTGGCTGGCGCCTGCAGTCCCAGCTACTCAGGAGGCTAAGACGAGAATCGCCTAAGCCCAAGAGCTGGAGGTTACTGTGAGCTGTGATGCCAAGGCACTCTATCGAGGTCAACAAAGTGAGACTCTGTTTCAAAAAATAGAGATATGTGTCTCTTGCTTATCTAGTGCTGTCTTTTAATGACCAAAGAAGGCTTGTGTTGTAGGCAATTCTTGCTTATCAAATTCATTTAGTGTAGTTTTTTGGGTTTGGCTGTTACTGTTCCTCTGTTTCTACACCTCTGGTGTAGGAGCCTTCCCAGTGCTAGCTCTAGTAAGGTGCACATATGAGGAGGAAGGGGGTGGATCGTTGATTTCCTCAGTTGTACAGACTAGTTGAAATGGGAGGTCCACTCCAACTCCCATCTTTTCCAAACTTCTTCAGCTCCCATTGGAATACTGTACTTCATGGTCTCTTATTTCAATTTAACATTTGCTCTTAGAACACTGGCAAGAAAGCTCAAAACCAACTACTTTCAATGGTGCCTATTGGACCCACAGAAAACCCTTGACCTATGAAATCTTGGTAAAACCAGTGCTTCACCAGTTTCCCCTACCTCTACCTCTTGACATTTTTTCCCACCTCTTTAATCCTGTTCAAATAGCTGCTATTTCCTTGTCAGGCTCCTTCAGTTTTCACAAGTGATTCTTTTTAAAATTCTCTCTACTTGCCTGGGGGTGGATATTGGGCAATTGTACTCATAATTTTGACAAACTCACTATCATACAGTTTGGACAATTCATTCTCAGTCTGTCTGCTGCTCTTCCCCTCTCTATCCCCCCATACCTTCCCACCCCTAATTTATTTATACATACCTGAGCATATATGGATAGTGTGATATAGTACAGGGAGGTGGAACACTGGAGTAATTACTCCAGGGTAGCACTATCTCTTCAAGAACAGCACAGGGGTATCTATACCCAACATATTTGTCGTTTCCCTACAAAGTGGCATACTTACCTTCAACCTTTGTGCAACAGAAAAGTCTCTGTTAACATCTGGTACATAAATATACCATGTCTTTAGTATAAAACCTTTTTTTTTTCTTTTTGAGACAGATTCTCACTATCACCCTCAGTAGAGTGTCATGGTGTCACAGCTCACAGCAACCTCCAGCTCCTGGGCTTAGGCGATTCTCTTGCCTAAGCCTCCTGAGCAGCTGGGACTACAGGCACCCGCCACCACACCTATTTTTTGTTGCAGTTTGGCCGGGGCCGGGTTTGAACCCGCCACCCTCAGTATATGGGGCCGGTACACTGCCCACTGAGACACAGGCGCTGCCCTTTAGTATAAAACCTTTAAAATTCTCTTTAATATATATTATCCTAAAATTTAGAAAAATAATGGCACATACAATGTATCTGAAAAAATATTTAGAGCTGGTACCATGCTGTCTTGACCACTATGGCCTTGTAATACAGCCTAAAATCTGGTATGCTGATACCCCTGGCTTTGTTTTTATTACTAAGAACTGCCTTAGCTATATGGTTTTTTTTTTTTGGTATACCATGGAATATTACTCAGCCATCAAAAATAATGGAGACTTTCCAGCATTTGTAGTAACTTGGATGGAGTTGGAACATATTATTCTTAGTGAAACATCACAGGAATGGAGAAGCATGAATTCTGTGTATTCAACTTTGATTTGAGGATAATTAATGACAATCAATGACACAGTGGGGTATGGGGGAAGGAGAGAGCAGACAGAGAAGGAGGGAGGGGGTGAGGGAAAGAAAACCAAAAAAAAAAAAAAGAAAAGAAAATAGTGACTAACTTTCATATAAATTGGATTCAGTTTTGTCCAAAGTACATTACTTAAACATTAATTTTTTAATTCAACTTGTCAATATGTTGTTTAGGATATTGCATCCTCATTTATAAGTGAAACATGTTTGTAATCTCCCTTTATAACAATATATTTTCTCCAATTTCAATATCAGGTGTATCCAGATCAAGCAGAATGATATTGAAATATTTCTTCTTTTTTTATTTATAAGATTTCTGGAATTGCTTGTCTTGTAAAATCATTCTAGTCTATGAGTTTATGATAGT
>CAUYON010027478.1:0-16486 GCA_963573935.1 Arctocebus calabarensis
GCTGGGTTTGAACCCATCACCTCCTACTCCTTTGAACCATAGGCGCCGCCCTCAAGAAGTACAGATATTAGGGCAGCGCCTATGGCTCATCAAGTAGGGTGCCAGCCCCATATACCGAAGGTGGCAGGTTCAAACCCGGCCCCCGCCCAAACAGCAAAACAGAAAAATAGCTGGGCGTTGTGTCGGGCGCCTGTAGTCCCAGCTAATCAAGAGGCTAAGGCAAGAGAATCGCCTAAGCCCAGGATTTGGAGGTTGCTGTAAGCTGTGTGACACCAAAGCACTGTACAGGCGGCGTAGTGAGATGAAAAAAGTTTCCCTTTATGGAGATATTCCAGTTAATAAGTAAAGCAGGCATAATAGAATGACACTGTGCATCGATCTTTAATGAAATAATGGATGCAAACAAAAGCATCAATGACTGCTAAAAGCATTAGATAAAAAGCACGTGATTCAGCCTAGCAATACCAGAATCCACTGATCACAGAAAGAAACAAATATGTATTTCATGCCTCTGATAAAAGTACATAAAACCACTTACAAAATATTCTCACCAAAAAATTGAACGTAAATTTGATTGAGTTTCTAGATCCATCAGTTTACAAAAACATAATAGACAAAGGCATCTTTTAAACATCTTCAGTGGAACACAATTAGTAAATTCAGACTGTTGGGAAATCTTACAGGAAAAATGACAAATACATTTCAAGGAAAGGAAAGTGAGAGCACCAGAAACAGAGGAGGAACCCATAATTTAAAGGAGGCATGTAAACTACATGTAATATGTGACCCTTATTTGGTTCCTGATTTAAACAAACTGTAAAAAAAATTCAAGAGCTCATCAGAAATGCTTTCTTACTAAAGGCAAAAGTAAGAACTCCACTCTCACTGACTTGTTGGGATAAATCCCACAATTACAGAGGTATACCTTTTAGTTACACGTTCTTATTCTGAGAGGAACACACCTACCAGATCTTCAAATCTCATCTGTCACTCATTCTCAGTTAACTGAGTTTATGAACTTATTTAGGCATCTGTGAAGAAGCTGAAGCTTGAAGATACTGAATAAAAAGAAAGGTCCTGGGCCGGCGCAGTGGCTCATGCCTGCAATCGTACCACTCTGGGAGGCCGAGGTGGGTGGATTGCCTGAGCTCACAGGTTGGAGACCAGCCTGAGCAAGAGCAAGACCTTGTCTCTTAAAAAAAAAAAAAAAAAAAAAGTGATGCCTGTGGCTCAAAGGAGTATGGTACCGGCCCCACATACCAGAGGTGGTGGGTTCAAACCCGGCCCAGCCAAAAAAAAAAACCTGAAAAAAAAAAAATCTGGGTGTTGTGGCCAAGGGCCTGTAGTACCAGCTACTTGGGAGGCTGAGGCAAGAGAATCGCTTAAGCCCAAGAGTTTGAGGTTGCTGTGAGCTGTGACACCACTTTACCTAGGGCGGCAAAGTGAGTCTCTGTCTTAAAAAAAAAAAAAAAAAAAACCAAAAAAAAAAGACAGGTTCCCGGTGAAAGGAGAGATAATATGAAAACTCAGACATTGAATACAGTGATCTCCCCTCATTCACTGTTCAGTAGTTTCAGTTACCCACAGTTAACAACAGTCTGAAAATATTAAATGAAAAACTCCAGAAATAAATAATTCATGTTTTAAATTGTTCTATTTACATTTATTTATAGTTTTCTATTTTGTTATCAGTTATTGTTGCTAATCTTTTACTGGGTCTAATTTATAAATTAAACTTTATCATATGTACTTATGTACAGGAAAACACATTGTATGTATCAGATTCACTACTATTTGAGGTTTCAGGCGTCCACTGGGGGTCTTGGAATGCATCACCCTCAGATAAGGGGAAACTACTGAATACATATGAAGGAGTGACCCGACTTGCTTTCGTTTTGAGAGTACAACTTCAAAGTTGATTGTATCACTTCTACACCTTGTTGCCACATGACTTACACCTACCAGTAAAAGAACTGGGAAATAGAGTTTCTGTTGTTGTTGTTGTTGTTTTAGAGACAGAGTCTCACTTTGCACTTTGTCACCCTCAGTAGAGTGCTGTATCGTCACAGCTCACAGCAACCTCCATCTCTTGGGCTTAAGTGATTCTCTTGCCTCAGCCTCCCAAGGAGCTGGAACTACAGGTGCCCGCCACAATGCCTGGCTATTTGTTTTGTTGCAGTTTGGCCAGGGCCGGGTTTGAACCCACCACCCTCAGTATATAGCTCAGCACCCTCCTCACTGAGCCACAGGCACTGCCTGGAAATAGAGTTTTTATTCTGAGACGCCATGTTTCCTGATGAAAAGTCTGTGACTCTGGAAAACAAATAAATGCATAGTACTGGACTATTGATAGTTTTTGTTGCAACGACTCTAAAAAAAAACTAGGTAACCACAAGTCATAATGACAATGTGTTGTAAACTGAGAGTTTCACTGAAATATATAAATACAAATAATATGTTTCTGATGGTCAGGTGTGGTGGCTAACCCCTGTAATCCTAGCATTCTGGGAGGCTGAGCCAGGTGGATTGTTCAAGACTAGCCTGAGCAAGAGCGAGACCTCACTTCTAATAAAAAAAGTAGAAAAAACTAGCCAGGTATGGTGGCATGTGCCTATAATCCCGCTACTCTGGAGGCTTAGGAAAGAGGAT
This sequence comes from Arctocebus calabarensis, assembly GCA_963573935.1. Lineage (NCBI taxonomy): Eukaryota > Metazoa > Chordata > Mammalia > Primates > Lorisidae > Arctocebus > Arctocebus calabarensis. The sequence goes on from CAUYON010027478.1 coordinate 2,650, forward strand.
TGCCTGAGCCTGACAGTTTGAGGTTGCTGTGAGCTATGATGATGCCTCTGCACTCTACCGAGGCAGATAGAGTGAGCCTCTAATCTCAAAAAAAAAAAAAACAAAACCTCATGTGTGATGGACATTTCTTGGTGACTACCTAACATCCATTTGCTCTACTTCCAGTAACATCCTCATTTTTATTTTGGAATCCATTTTTGTCACTCTCAGATCGGCAGGTGATTCCATTGTTGACTCCAGGAGTGACTTGTTTTCTTTTTGAGACAGAGCCTCAAGCCGTCACCCTGGGTAGAGTGCCATGGCATCATAGCTCACAGCAACCTCCAACTCCTGGGCTCAAGCGAGTCTCCTGCCTCTGCCTCCCAAATAGCTGGGACTACAGGCGCCCGTCACAAAGCCCAGCCATTTTTTGGTTGCAGCTGTCATTGTTGTCCAGGCTGGATTCAAACCCGCTAGCTCGGGTGTACGTGGCTGGTGCCCTAGCCCATTGAGCCACAGGCGCCGAGCCTCCAGGAGTGACTTGTGATCTAGCCTAGCCAATAAGAACAATTGGCTCAGAGATGGGCACAGGACTTCGTTACAACTACTAGGAAAACGGACTCTCCTTAATTCTACAGCCATCTGGCTTGGCGCCTGTGGCTCAACGGGCTAAGGCACCAGCCACGTACACCTGAGCTGGCAGGTTCAAATCCAGCCTGGCCCCACCAAACAACAATGATGGCTGCAACCAAAAAATGGCCAGGCATTGTGGCGGGCGCCTGTAGTCCCAGCTACTTGGGAGGAGGAGGCAGGAGACTTGCTTGAGCCCAGGAATTGGAGGTTGCTGTGAGCTGTGATGTCACAGCACTCTATCCAGGGTGACGGCTTGAGGCTCTGTCTCAAAAAAAAAAAGAAAGAAAGAAAGAAAGAAAATATTTCAGATTGTATATGAAGCCCACTAATGTACCCCATGATTGCACTAATGTACACGGCTATGATTTAATAAAAAATAAAAATTAAAAAACAAACAAACAAACAAACAAACAAACACAAACCAACCCCCACAATCCAGTCTTATTTGGGACTCTACACTGGGGCTTCTCAGGTACAAAACCAAATAAACCCTTTTCCCTCTCTCCATCCTTTCTCTCCTTACACTAGTTTATAGTGGGTTTTCTGTAAACCTGCAATAGAGTGTGATTATTTCTAAAAGTTAAAATTAAACAATAAATAATTAAAATAATTTAAAAAATTAAAATAATTTTAAAAAACAAGTAAAATGTCTGATTAGTTAATATATTTCGGTGAATAAGTATTTCTTATGTAGCAAAGAAGTAAAAAGCATCATCGTTCTATTCTTTACTTTCAAAATGTAAATACTAGTCTAATTATAGGCTTCAGAATATAGTTCAAGAATTCCTTCTCACACATTATTAAGTAATATGACTGTAGATTCAAGAGCTTAAAAATTTGTTCATTATCAAGAATTCAGCCTTAAATTCTTTCCAGTATGAAGCAGGAGTATAAATAAGTTTAAAAAGTCATCAAGCAATTTCTTTCTCCTTCCAATGACTTCTTTTCTAAGAGGTCAAACTCTCCTTTCACACAGACTCCATATTCTCATCCCGTGGTATTTTAAAAGCACAGCAGTGCTTCTTACCACTTTGAGTGAATAAATAATTCAGAGTAAAATAATACCAAATGTAACACAGAACTAACCAAACTTCCTACAAGTCTCTTAAAAAGCATCTTCAAAGACAATACTGAGGGTGGGCGGTGCCTATGGCTCAGTGGGTAGGGCACCCTCATATACCGAGGGTGGCAGGTTCAAACTCGGCCCTGGCCAAACTGCAACAAAAAAACAGCCAGGTGTTGTGCATGCAATCCCAGCTACTGGGGAGCCAGGTTGTGCAGCCAGGTGTCGTGCACCTGTAGTCCCAGCTACTGGGGAGGCTGAGGCAAGAGAATCGCCTAAGCCCAGAAGTTGGAGGTTGCTGTGAGCTGTGTGACGCCACGGCACTCTACCCAGGGCGATAAAGTGAGACTCTGTCTCTACAAAAAAAAAAAAAAAAAAGAATAAATAAATACTTAAAAAAAGAAAATACTGAGGGACAATTTTATGGTTTCCTATATTGTTTCCAGTAATGTTGAAATAATAAGAAATATTCACACTTCATGTTTCTTTTTGGAAAAGTCCCATTAGATCCACAGAGTGGCTCTGGTGTTCAGTCATGCACATGAAACCTGGATGAGCAGCTCCTGTAGTTTGCCAGATAGAGGCTCCTGGCTGAAAGGAGCTGCAAGGTCTTCTAGAACATCTTTTCTAGGGAATGATTATACTAGAATCATCCTAGAAACAATTGACTTGTCACATTTTAAAGACTGGCAGAGAAAATTGTATTCCTTTCTTAATAATTATAACAAGCCTCACAAGAAATTATCAACTATGGGTGGCGCCTATGTCTCAAAGGAGTAGGGCACCAGTCCCATATGCTGGAGATGGCGGGTTCAAACCCAGCCCCAGCCAAAAGCGGCAAAAAAAAAAAAAGAAAGAAAGAAAGAACAAAAAAGAAATGATCAACTATGGTTTATCCAAATCTTTTGAGCTAAAATTCTGTTTAGTAGAAACAAAAAATTGCTAATGGCTATTATCAGTGTGAGACCCCTTCATATATTCAGATGTTATAATTAAAAGTTCTTTATCTCCTAAAAATAAAGACCTATTTTTGTAGCATGTCAAAAGAAAATAATAAATAAAAGTTCTTGATCATGACTATCTCAACTCCCTTAACCCAGGAGTTACCTACCAGGGGTGATTTTTAGCCTCCAGGGACATTTGACAGTTTCTGTAGACATTTTTAGAAGTCCCCTCTGGAGAGGGAATGTTACTGGTATCTAATGGGTAGAGGCCAAATATGCCAGTCAACACCCGACAATACACAGGACAGTTCTTTACACACACACATACACATCCCCAAATGTTTTTTTTTTCTTTTTTGTAGAGACAGAGTCTCACTTTATCACCCTCAGTAGAGTGCAGTGGTGTCACACAGCTCACAGCAACCTCCAGTTCCTGGGCTCTTGCCTCAGCCTCCCGAGTACCTGGGACTACAGGCGCTCACCACAACGCCCAGCTATTTTTCTGTTTTGCAGTTCAGCCAAGGCTGGGTTTGAACCTGCCACCTTCGATATATGGGGCCAGTGCCTTACTCAATGAGCCACAGGCACCACCCAACACATCCCCAAATGTTAAACGTGCAAGTGCCTTTCCTCATATAGTCTTATTTTCCAGGCCTTTAGTAATAATTTGAATTTTAGATCTCTCACGCTTAAATTATCTCACTTCGGTTTGAAGCTATGAACTACACATGGGCCTGACTATTATTAAACAATAAGACAGATCACTTCAAAATTCCTTCAGTCTGTGATACTTATAGAATAACTAAAAGTGGCGTGTCCTCTGTGAAGGTCGTATACACAAAGCTCTCTGGGAATAGAGATGACCTACATCCAAGGTTGGTGCCCCTGGGATGAACTACGAGGGCACACCCAGCGTTCTACCCAAATATGATCACTAGGAAATCTGATGTGGATAGAATAGGAGAAGGGCTGGAGCTGGTGGGAGAAAAAAGGAAGGTCTTGAGTTAGAATCAGAGAATAAAAGAGCAACAGAAACTGAGAAAGGGAGGGGCTCCCTCTTTCTAGGGCTCCCTTTTTATAACTTCCAACATAGGCAACAAAAGAAAGGGGCTAAGTTTTCCTAGGCTCAAATATGTTTCATTGTGCCCTAAGGACATATATTTAAGATAATATTTGGTGATTTGAGAAACTTCTGTAACTTTTCTAATGTGTTTTTTTGGGGGGGGGTTGTTTGTTTGTTTGTTTTGAGACAGTCTCAATGTTGCTCTGGATAGAGTGCCGTGGCATCATAGCTCACAATAACCTCAAATTCTTGGGCTCAAGAGATCCTCTGGCCTCAACCTCCCGATAGCTGAGATGGCAGGTGCCCACCACAATGCCCAGCTAGTTTTTCTATTTTTAGTAGAGACAGGGTCTCACTCTTGCTCAGGTTGGTCTCGAATTCTTGAATGCAGATGATCCACCTGCCTCAGAGTCCCAGAGTGCTAGGATTACAGGCATGAGCCACCATACATGGTGTCTAATGTGTATTTTCAATATCTTGTTTCTCAATAATGTAGCATAGTGAAAACCTTTAAGTGAATAGTCTTGTGAGCCTGCTTCAAAAATAGCAGGAGTAGCCCCCTTTGAGACAAACCTTGAGAAAAAGGATTTCTGGAAGAAAAACTGGATTGGTTGTGGCTTAGAAGATAGGCAATCTGGAAAAGTCCCGTATATCTGCAAGAAGAAATTTGGGATCCTTGAAAAGCCAATGCTAAGGTTGGAAAAAGTGCTTTGAGTCTTGCATGATGGATGCTGAGTTCAGCTTTACACAGTACCTTGCTCATGAGACGGTTTAATACATGGTTTTCTGATTCTGATTAGCATTTTGCTTCTAACTACTGTTCTTAAATTCAAATTATGGCTTTCCATGGGATTAAAAAAAAGTGAAGAAATATGCTGAGGTTTGCATAGAGATCAAATAACCATTCCATTTTAAAACCATAGATTCTGCCATGTGTTGGGTTTTCATGCCAGGCTTGACATTTCTCATGCTTGATGTCTACATACAAATATTCACATTGGAGAGTTTGAACAAACTAATTCAGTTGGTTTGAGCTCTGTAAGGAATATATAAGATGTTCCTTGAAATTATAGTTCCTCCAAGTTTGCTTTTATATTTAGATGACTCATAAAGACTTTATTTGCACACTACCCATTTAGCATGAAAGATGATCTGCATGAGTATGGAAAAATACTTAATTTCAAATTTATGCAAGAAGATGCAGTTTAATGTTTCTCACATTCTCTTTATTTCCAACCACACTTTAATTCCATCTGTTGGGGTCAAGCAGGATGGGACTGGTGGGTGAGAATCATAGACCTAAAGGATAGTTTCTTCATAGGAGCAGGTCAGGAGCGGGGCATCAGGGTAGGCCAGACCTGACATAAAGACCTAAGTATGGAAGTTTCTGGCAGTTGGACCTGGGTGATGCCACCATAGTTGGCCTGTCAGGGGATTGATTTCCAGGGTACATATTTTCCCTCACTGCAGCAGCTGGGGAACAACCCAACATGCCAGAAGAACTGGAGTTGCCTTCCTTTCTTCCTGACAACCTGTCTGCCCTCATGAAATATCAGGCAGCCAGAGACCACTGGCCTTCTACCCTCCTAGAACCAGTGACATGTAAGCTACTTCCAAAGTATTTAAAACCAGACAGAAAAAAAGCAAATTAATCTGAGCTAGTCCCTTGTGAAACAGAGTTGCTGGAAGAGACAAATAACAATTTGAACAGCAAGAAAAAATTAATAAGAACTCTAAGGAGGCTCAGCACCTGTGGCTCAAGTGGCTAAGGCGCCATCCACATACACCTGAGCTGGCGGGTTCGAATCCTGCCTGGCCCGCCAAACAACAATGGCAGCTGCAACGAAAAAATAGCTAGGCATTGTGGTGGGCACAATAGTCCTAGCTACTTGGGAGGCAGAGGCAGGAGAATCACTTGAACCCAGGAGTTGGAGGTTGCTGTGAGCTGTGATGCTACAGCACTCTACCCAGGGCGACAGCTTGAGGCTCTGACTCAAAAAAAAAACTCTAAAGAGATGTAAATGCAGCACAAAGGAGACACACAGGAGATAAACAAAAACATGATTTTCAGACTAAAAATTTAGTAATAGAATAGAGGCTATTGTTGAGACTCATATTAGAAGCCTAAAAAAAATGATAAGAAATTTTAAGGATAGATAGAGGATAGATTCTAGAAAGAGGAAAAAAGCGCAGATACAGGAGAGATTATGAAAGTAAAAAAACCATTTTGTGTTGAAGAAAGACCTAAGTGTACAAACTTAAAACTCTCACTAAGTGCCAGACACAATATATCCTAGTAAAATTCTTGAACTTCAAGATTAAAAGGAAATCTTGCAAGTTTCCAAGGGGAAAATGAGTAAACTATATTTTAAAAGAGTCAACAAGCATGTGACTTTTCTACAATGTTGGAAGTTAAAAGACAGTGGAGCAAACTCTGAAAACTATCGAGAGAAAAGAACTGCAATCCAAAAATTCTATATCCAAGAACATCATTAATTACCTGTCAGTGTGAATGAAAGATATTTGTAAATGGAGAGGGTGCCAAGTCACACTGAGCACCTCTCATAATTGCAGAAGTCAAACATGACTTGAGTATTACAAATTTAATACCTTTTTTTTTCTTTCTTAAAATGTGTATACTTTTTTGGCACCTTCTGTATTTACAAGTATCTTTCATTTACATGGATGGATAAAATTAGTTCAAAGGAGGAACAGTTTGCACAACAAAATAAAGTAATATTGGGTTAAGATAATATGGCTCAGTGCCTATAGCCAAGTGGTTAGGGCACTGGTTATATACACCAGGGCTGGTGGGTTCAAACCCAGCTGGGGCCTGCTAAGCAAGGACAACTACAACAAAAAAAAAAGCTGGGCGTTATGGCTGGCAACTGTAGTCCCAGCCACTTGGCAGGCTGAGGAAGAGAATCGCTTAAGCACAAGAGTTGGAGGTTGCTGTCAGCTGAGATGTCATGGCATTCTACCTAGGGCGATATAATGAAACTCTGTCTCAAAAAAAAAAAAAAAAGAAAGAAAGAAAAGAAAATAGCAAAAATGCCAAATGCTGGCAAGGATGTGGAGAAATTGGGTCATTCATATTTTGCTAGTAGGAATGTAAAGTGGCACAGCTCCTTTGGAAAATAGTTTGGTAGCTTCTTATAAAACTAAACAAGCAGGCCAGCCATGGTGGCCCACACCCATAATCCTAGCACTCTGGGAGGTCAAAGCAGGAGAATTGCTTGAGGTCAGGAGTTCAAGATGAGCAAGAGCAAGACCGTGTTTCTAATAAAAATAGAAAAATTAGCCACGCATGATGGCAAGTGCCTGTAGTCCCCACTACTCAGGAGGCTGAGGCAAGAGGATTACTTGAGCCCAGGAATTTGAAGTTGCTGTGAGCTAGCTTGGGCAAAAAAATGAGACTTTGTCTCAAAAAATTTTTAAAAAGTGCTGTATATACATAAAAGAATACTATTTGATGAAACACCTGGAGGACAGTATGTTAAGCGAAATAAACCAGGTACAGAAAGACAAATACCACATGATCTCACTTATATGTAGAATCTAAAAAAGTTGAACTCACAGAAGTGAAGAGTAAAGTGATGGTGACCAGGGTTAGGCTGTGTTTGGGGTGGAACTGGGAAGATGCGCGTCAAAGTATACAAAAGTTCAGTTAAACAGGAGGCATAAGTTTAAGAGATCTTTTGTATAGCATGGCGACAATATATTGTATATTTTAAAATCACTAAGACAATAGATTTTAAGGGCATGCATGTTAATTAGCCACAATGTATAGATATTTCAAAACATCATGTTGTACATGAAAAATATACACAATTGGGGCTCGGCGCCTGTGGCTCAACAGGCTAAGGCACCAGCCACGTACAACTGAGCTGGCGGGTTCGAATCCAGCCCAGGGCCACCAAACGACAATAACGGCTGCAACCAAAAACTGGCCAGATGTTGTGGCGGGCAACTGTAGTCCCAGCTACAGGGTAGGCTGGCAAGCGACTCGCCAGCCTACCCTGTAGGGAGGGCACATTGTCTTTGGAGGGGAAATTTGCGATAGTTACTGCAATTAAAATGTGTCTTTAGGTCAAACAATTCAACTTCAAGGGAATTTCCCTTGCAGATAGAACTTGCACATATGCAAAATCACATATTGCATGTGTGTGAATACTCACTGCGGTAATGTTTGCCTCCTGTTGGGAGGCGTAGGCAAGCGACTCACTTGAGCCCAGGAATTGGAGGTTGCTGTGAGCTGTGATGCCACAGCACTCTATCCAGGGTAACAGCTTGAGGCTCTGTCACAAAAAAGAAAAAATATATATATATACACAATTGGGGCAGCACCTGTGGCTCAATAAACCACATGGCCCCATAAACCAGAGGTAGTGGGTTCAAACCCAGCCCCGGTCAAAAACTGCAAAAAATAAAAAAATTAATAGAATTCTAGGCTCGGCGCCCGTAGCTCAATGGGCTAAGGCGCCAGCCACATACACCTGAGCTGGCGGGTTCGAATCCAGCCCGGCCCGCCAAACAACAATGACGGCTACAAGCAAAAAATGGCCGAGTGTTGTGGCGGGTGCCTGTAGTCCCAGCTACTTGGGAGGTGGAGGCAAGAGACTCTCTTTAGCCCAGGAATTGGAGGTTGCTGTGAGCTGTGATGCCATAGCACTCTATCCAGGGTGACAGCTTGAGGTTCTGTCTCAAAAAAAAAAAAAATAGAATTTTAAAAATATTTCAAAGAGCACTGAAAAATGAGAGAAATTAATACTATCTGTTACTGAAGATATATGGCTATGGGTAAGCTGGTTATCCATCCAGAAAAAAAATAGACCCTATGTCATACCAGGTAAATTATACCATATAAAAAGTAGGAGAAGAGGAGATAATTAGTTTTATCTTTATATATGTTTGTAACACACGACTTCATTTAATACTAGAAACATGGGGTACTGCTATCATGTTCAAAAAATCAAATTAAAACAATATTTTCATTTATCTATTTATTTTGAGCTTCCTCAGGTTTTTTTTTTTCTTTGTAGACAGAGTCTAACTCTGTTGCTCTGGGAAGAGTGCCTTAGCATCATAGTTCATAACAACCTCAAATTCTTGGGCTCAAGTGATCCTCTTGCCTCAGCCTCCCAACTAGCTGGGACTACAGGTATTCGCCACTACTCCCAGCTAGTTTTTTCTATGTTTAGTAGAGACAAGCATCTTGCTCTTACTCAGGCTGGTCTTGAACCCTTGAGCTGAAGCAATCCACCCACCTCCACTTCCCAGAGTGTTAGGATTACAGACGTGAGCCACCATGCCCAGCCAAAAAATATTTTTGAACTCAACCCCACAGGGTACAGTGGTGCATACCTGTATTTTCAGCTACTCTGAAGGCTGAGGCAGGAAAATCACTGCAACCCAGGATTTTGAGACCAGTCTGGATGATACAGCAGAGACATTGTCTCAAAAAAGAGTCAACCCAAAGTTTTCCTGCAAGATTCTTTTAAGGTTTACCACAATCTGCAGAGAGAGCACATACCAAAGAAGAATATGCTAAATGCTCATTTTGGAGACAGTGTAACAGTCACTATTGGCTTAAAATGAATTTACTTTAAGGAAAAATAATACCCGTATTTCGGTGCACAAATATTTATTTAAGTTCGTCTTGAAAAAATATCAGATAGCAACTGTTAGAAAATAAAGCAAAACAATGATCCTTAATGCAAAGTATGAAAGAGAGAGATTAACTCAACATGGATGGAAAGATGATGTTGCTCATGAACACAAAACCTCAGCCATTCACGCCTGTGAGCACTTACCTATAGTTTAGTTCAGGCAGCCATAGCACAAGGCAGCAAGCCAAAGTCATCATTACAGATGGTTTCCAGAGACACGTGGGGAAAAGCTAGGGCCCCTGGGCAAAGTGTAAAACAGAAACATTTAAGTGCATCCGTTCTTCATGTCTTTCCCTGTCTCAGACTCTCATTGCCAATGTTGTTGGATGTGGAATGTCTCAAAATTTCAGCTTAAGCCTCAAAGCTAGGGATAACAGGTGACAAATGCCCTTATGTTCAAAAGAGGGATATTAAATATACCCATGCAGGATTTCCTGAGCTGACCAAACTGATTCTTCAATAATCAGTACCACTAGCCATTTATAACTTGTGTAAGAAGAGAGATTTATTGATGAGATTCTTGGTACTAAGAGAATGCACGCGAGTAGAAAGCCTTATCATATGCTTTCTCTCCCACCATCAAATCAAAAGAAGTGGTCCCACTTGGCATGGGTCCAAATGACCCACTTTAAATATGGGTGCTACTACAAGAGGGGAGACTGATATCTCATTTTCTAGTTGAAATCTGGATGTCTTGCTAGTACAATGAAACATAAGAGCATTTGGGGGAGAAACCGTTTCCAGGAAATTGGGTCATATAGGATGAAAGTAAAAACTAGTAGCCAACTTCTCCCCTTATAGGATAGGGAATTGAGTTAGAGCTGCTCATGGAGGTAGGACAAGATCGGCTAACTAGCCAGCCCAGATTCTTAGGAATCACTCCCGAGTATAGTATTGCTGATTGGCAATGAAATAAAATATTCCGGGCTCGGCGCCTGTGGCTCAACGGGCTAAGGCACCAGCCACATACACCTGAGCTCGTGGGTTCAAATCCAGCCTGGACCTGCCAAACAACAATGGTGGCTGCAACCAAAAAAAATGGCCAGGCGTTGTGGTGGGCGCCTGTAGTCTCAGGTACTTGAGAGGTGGAGGCAGGAGACTCGCTTGAGCCCAGGAATTGGAGGTTGCTGTGAGCTGTGATGCCACAGCACTCTACCTAGGGTGACAGCTTGAGGATCTGTCTCAAAAAAAAAAAAGAAAGAAAGAAAGAAAATATTCCGTTCCACACGTACTCTAGGAACACAAAGCCCAAGTTTTATTTATTTATTTATGTATTTATTTAGACAGCGTTTCACTTATTAACCCTCAGTAGAGTACCATGGCATCACAGCTCACAGAAACCTCCAACTCCTTGGGCTTAGGCAATTCTCTTGCCTCAGCCTCCTGAATAGCTGGGACTACAAGCGCCCACCACAATGCCCGGCTATTTTTTTTGTTGCAGTTTGGCTGGGGCTGTGTTTGAACCCACCGCCCTCAGTATATGGGGCCGGTGCTTACCCATTGAGCCACAGGCACTGCCCTCAAGTTTTATTTTTAAAATGTAGTCACTAGGGTTGGCTCCTGTAGCTCAGGGGCTAGGGCTCTGGCCACATGCATGGGAGCTGGCAGATTCAAACTCTGCCCGGGCCTGCTAAACAACAATGACAAGTACGGAAAAAAAGAAAAAAAAAAAAAAAAGCCGGGCACTGTGGCAGGGCAGTAGTCCCAACTACTAGGAGGCTGAGGCAAGAGACTCGCTTAAGCCCAAGAGTTTGAGGTTGCTGTGAGCTGTAACACCACAGCATTCCACCCAGGGCCACCTAGTGAGACTCTATCTCACAAAAAAGAAAACAAAAAACCATGAAGGCTATGTTAACCAGTTTGATGAAAATATTTCAGATTGTATAAGAAACCAGCACATTGTACCCTGTGATTGCATTAATTATACACAGCTGTGATTTAATAATAAAAAAAGAAAGAAAACAAAACAAAAAAATGTAGCTACTATCCTCTTAGCTTTTCTACTTTATATCATTATTTACTTTCACATTCATGGCCTACATCTCACTAAAATTCGTTGAGACCAGGGCTATCATTAGTAGCAGTAGTATTTGTCTCACTGAAACCCCAGACTTAAGGGCGGTGCCTATGGCTCAAAGAAGTAGGGTACCAGCCTCATATGCCGGAGGTGACAGGTTCAAACCCAGCCCTGGCCAAAAACTGCAAAAAAAAACCCAGACTGCAGTAGGATCTAGGCAAATGTTTGTTGGTAGTGTTTGTGTTGCTGATGATTCAGTTCTTCTCTCTTCCTTTTCTGTGTCCTTTCCCACATCCAGGGGACCTTATTGCCCTAAGTTAACTTCTCAGTGAAATGGGAATCAAAACCATGGGCGTGGCCAGGCACAGTGGCTCACACCTGTTATCCTAGCACTTGGGAAGGCTGAGGTAGGAGGATTGTTTGAGCTCACAAGTTCAAGACCAGCCTGAGCCAGAGAGAGAGAGAGAGAGAGACCTTGTCTCTAAAAATAGCCAGGCATCCTGGCAGGCACCTATAGTCCTAGCTACTACTGGGGATGCTGAGGCAGGAAGATGGCTTAAACTCAGGAGGTTGGGGTTGCTGTGAGCTATGCTGATGCCTGCTACTCCAGCCTGGGCAACAGAGTGAAACTTTGTCTCAAAAAACAAACAAAACAAAAAAGCATGGCATTCCATCACAAATAACAAAGTAACTATCTCGCCCAAATAACAAAGTAACTATCTGGACCAGGAAGTTCAAGACCAACCCATGACTTCAGAGGAAACAAATGGTCGTTAATGTCCTTCACCCTGGGCAGGCAACAGTACCAAAGACAGAAATTAGGGGAAAACTAGCCAAAATATGCAAGATCAATACCCAATGTCATCTTCGTATTTGGATTCAGAACTCACTTTGGTGATGGCAAGAACATGGGCTTGATTTACGATTCCTTGGATTATGCAAAGAAAAATGAACCCAAACATAGACTTGCAAGGAGTGGCCTGCATGAGAAGAAAAAGACCTCAAGAAAGCAGCAAAAGGAACACAAGAACAAAATGAAGAAAGTCAGGGGGACTGAAAAAGCTGATGTCGGTGCTGCAAACAGTGAGCTGGAGATTGGATAACAGGCGAAGGAATAAAGATTCTACAGTGATGTTATCTGCAACCATTATATAGATTTTTCACAAGAGGATTAATAAAGACTTGTCATGTGTCTAGTTGTTTAAAAAAAAAAACAAATAAATAAACATGGGCTCACTGTTTTGCCAATGATCTGTGGTCCAGGTTTTTAAAAAGGTTATGTACCACTTTCTCTATTTTAAAAATAGGAACAAAAATATATTTTCCTCTGCATAATCATATATAGCATACTAGCACATCAAAATGAGATGATGTGAACTGTGTTGCTCCATAAATTTGATTATGTATCATTAGCCCTTGCAAGATCATTTCTGGAGAGATACAGAAATAACTTATCTAAAAGAATACTGGCTTCTCAGAGGACTGTCTGTTTTATATTCTTGTTAATCGAGAAATCAAGATGTCAGTCCTTTAGGAAGGAGATAGCTGGGCTGTGAATAAATTGATTGGTTTCACAGATTTAAACAATGTGAAGAAAGCTTTAACTCAAAGCCTTGTCATTCTCAAAAGGTTAAACATTTTATCCTAACCTCCACTTCCAGACTCGTTCTTTATTAGTTACAAGGAGGAATCAACTGAACCCTATTTTAGCACAAGGCAGATTAAGTACAAGATCGACATTTGCTCTCAAAGAAAGCAAATAGCTTGAGAAACTACCACTATTTGGAGAAAAGTGGAAAATGACGAGATTATCTGGTAAGTTTTATTAATATTTGGTATGTCATTTCTCTGGATAATTTAGGAAAACAAGCACAGGAACTGAATTATCTAGATAATCTGTCATCATCTGACTCTGAATTTGCTTATTCCACATGCAAATCGGGCAATCCTTCATTTTCCAAATTTTTTATATTTTTACTGGTGCTGGGGAACCCCATTTTCTGGCTATAGCCTCAAGCAGCCCCTTCCCCCTCCTTTTTTAAAAACTAGAGCAATGGCTCAGTGTCTGTAGCTCGGATAGCTAGGGCTCTAGCCACATACACCAGAGCTGGCAGGTTTGAATCCAACCAGGGCCAAAAAATAGCTGGGCGTTGTGGTGGGCACCTGTAGTCCCAGCTACTTGGGAGGATGAGGCAAGAGAATCACTTGGGACCAGGAGTTTGAAGTTGCTGTGAGCTGTGATACAACCGCACTCTACCTAGGGCGACAGCTTAAGGCTTTGTCTCAAAAAAAATAAAAATAAAAATAAAAAAAAGAAAAGGCTCGGCGCCGTGGCTCAACGGGCTAAGGCGCCAGCCACGTACACCTGAGCTGGCGGGTTCGAATCCAGCCTGGGCCTGCCAAACAACAATGACGGCTGCAACCAAAAAATGGCCGGGCGTTGTGGCGGGCGCCTGTCGTCCCAGCTAC
>CAUYON010027479.1:0-25640 GCA_963573935.1 Arctocebus calabarensis
ACAAAAGAGGTAAAGTCTCCATCTTTCTTTAAGGCTGCATAGTATTCCATGGTATACATGTACCACAATTTACTAATCCATTCCTGGGTCGATGGACATTTGGGCTTCTTCCACGACTTAGCAATTATGAATTGGGCTGCAAGCATAGATTGGCTGACTGGATACAAAAACTCAGGCCAGATATATGCTGCGTTCAAGAGTCTCACCTTACCTTAAAAGATAAACAACTTTTTCAATTAAAATTTCAGAATTTCCCAAAAGGAAATAACCTGGCTATTTCTTTTTAATATTTGCCATTATCCCCCTTTTGTGTCTTAATGGATAATCTCTACCTTGAAACAAATCCATAGGAGAACGAGGGTTTTCTTAACTATTTTGGCTTACTTAATTTGGCTTTTTACTCTGGGCATGGAGCACAGTGGCTCTTCTCAGAATGACTGGATTTGGAAAAAAGTTCTATCCACATTTATTTCTGGCTAATAGTGCATCTCCATTATTCTATGTAACTTTTCTTTTTTAGAGAGTGTAAGTTTATGGTGTAACTAGCAAAAACAAATAATATCCGTGTGTGTGTGTGTGTACGCTTGTGAGTGAGTGTTAAAGATGGGCTCTAATCTACCGATTAGCGATCTTATTCCACCCTAAACAGGAGAGTCTTTTATAAGAGAAGTAGAGAATGTAAAAATGCTTTATAATGAAATATTGTTTCTCCTTTTGATAATTTAATGGTGCACATCACATCAGGTAATATTCCAAGTGTTTTTGTTTTATTATTTGTAGTTCATATTTTAAGTCTCTGCAGTACTCTATAAGCTATTAAGTACTGATTTGTCAATTTTATAAATAAGAGAATGGAAGTTCAAAAAGGCCAAGTTACCAATCATGGAGGTAACTTGACTCTATCATGGTTAATGGTAGAGTCAAGATTCAAAGTCAGAATGCCCAGTTCCTGAAATCCCAAATGGTATGCACTAGAGTGGTTTTCAGACAGAAAACTGATCTTTTTTTGTTGTTGTTGTTCTTTAAAAAAAAAAAAAAAAAGAGTGGCCATCATCTCCTAGAATGACAGAATGAAGACTTTGTTGGACTAATTTTCCTTTCTAAAGCAATACAAATATAGGCAAAATAATTAAAATAACTAATTCTTAGCAAAAGTCACAGAAAAGATGAAAAATTGCTTATCCAAAATAATCTATTGAACATCAGTAAGAGCTGGTAGGGTCTGATTTTTCACATCAAGAGAGATCCTCTGCTTCTTCCCAGCTCCTAGGAGTAGAAAGTGACCAAATCAGTTACTGACGACTGCTATTACTACACACAGGGGAGCGCAGTGACCACGTCCGAAGCTCTGGGGAAAGCATCGTTCCAACAGTACAGGTAATATTTCTTCTGAACTTGTCCCTTGGAAATCACTATTCTCTGCCTAGGGTGGCTATTTGATTTGATTCACAGTCCTGCTTAGTTGGGGGCTCAAAGAATTCCAAATACAGAGTGAAATTCACTCAAAGAAACACACATCTACATGTTATCACAGTCAAATTGACAGGAGTCAAACACACAGACATAATCTTTAAAACAGGAGGAGAAAAGTGACTTTTTATATATAGATTTTCAAGATTAAATGGTGTCTTTATTATATATCACATAGAACAGACGACACTGAAAGGGCATCTTCAGTGTTGAGAGAAAATGACTGTCAACTAAGTTAATATCTTCTTAACAAGGGAAAAATTAAACATTTCCGGGTAAACAGGATGAAGAATTCTTGTAGATTTCTTCTACAAAAAAGGAAGCTTTGAGGGCTGGACTAAAAGGATATTAAAAGGAACTTAAATCCACATGAAAAGGTAGAGATCAAACAGTGGTAAAGAAAACTGTTTAAATAAATTTTTCAAAAGTACATATGTACTTTTGTATGTAACACTTTTCTTCTCTTATCCCTTTTCTTTTCTTTTCCTTTCTTTTTTTTTTCTTTTTCTTTACTTTCTTTTTTTTAAAGATAAGCTTCACTTTGTTGCCATGGATAGAGTGCAATGACATCATAGCTCACAGCAACCTCAAACTCAGGATCAAGCGATCCTCTTGCCTCAGTCTTCCAAGGGTTTACAGGTGCCACAATGCTGGGCTAGTTTTTCTATTTTAGTAGAGAAGGGATTTTGCTCTTGTTCAGGCAGTTTCCAACTCCTGAGCTCAAGTAATTCACCCACCCTAGTCTCCCAAGATTGCTAGGATTAAAGTCATGAGCCACTACTCCTAGTCTCTTATCTGTATTAAATGACAAAACATAAAGCAATAATTATAAAAATGTGGATGACATTATAGCATACAAAGATATTTGACTGGGCAAGGTTTACAGCTAATACCATAATACCAAAGATTCGGGAGTTTGGGAGAGGGGATGGCTTGAGGACAGCTGAGGTGAATAGCAAGTCACTGTTTCTAAAAAATAAAATAAAAAAATTAAAGCAATACGTTATTTGTAAAAGAAAAAAGATATAATGTATCATACAATACAGTTCAAAGAAGAAGTGATTTGTGGATTCAAATCACTTTTATGTATCTAAAGGGGCTGTGTAACTCGGCAATAATATATGAAAAGATGTTTATCATTATTAGTCATTCAAGAAATGCCAGTCAAAACCCAGTAAGATGCCAGTCCAAAAAGACAAACTATAACAGGACTTGGCTGGAATGGAGAACTTTGAACTCACACACATTGCTGGTGAGAATGTAAAATGTGCATTTGTATGGTGAAAAAAATGATAGTTTTTCAAAATACTAAAAATAGAGTCATAATATGAGCCAGTATTTTTACTTCCCAGCATGTAGCCAGGAGGGTTGAAAATATGTCCAAATTAAAAAAGTATACAAAAATTTTCATAACATTATTCATAATTGTCAAAATGGTAACAACTCAAATATTTACTAACTGATGACTGGATAAACAGTAGTAGTATATTCATGAGATGGAATATTATTTGGGAATCAAAAGGGAGCTGAAGTACTGGAACACACGATCATCTGGACGAACTTTGAAAGCAGAAGCCACATAGAAAGTGTCACATATTGCGTGATCCATTTATACAAAAGTTTTAAAGGACAAATCAGCAAATAATTGAGTAGATTAGTGATCTCCAATTGCTAGAAGGATTAGGATGAATAGAGAGTGATTACTTAAAATCTCAGGGATTCTTTTCAGTTGTTGAAAATGTTCTGAAATTAGATAGCAATAATGGTTCCACAATTCCATGAGCATACTCCAAAAAATGAATTGTATGCTTTACGTGGAAGGATTTTATGTCATGTGAAATATATCTCCATTGAATTCTAAGAGAGAAGGAGACAACATGGAAATTGAACAACAGTGAGGAAAAAGCATGGAGATGAGGAGAATGGGTGGTTGCCATTTGTTGAAAAGTTAATAATTAACACAATGGCCAAGAGAAAACCACTTGAAATGCTTAATCCCCTCATTGATGAAGTAGCCGGTAAAAATGAGCCAGTTAGAAACAGTTTCATAGTTGATGATTTTACATGTATATTTTACATCCCGACATTTGACAATTGCAGACAAATAGTCTCAAAATTGTCTGAAATCAGCATATTGGCACAATTACAAGTCCTTGCATCTATAGCCTGACCAGGTTGAGATTTGGACTATTATATGTACAAAAGACAACTGGTAGCAACTTAAAGCCAAAAGAAAGATTTACACAGGATTGTAGAGTCACATTCTTTGATAGTAGTTGATTGATTGTTTTAAAATGTTATAGAGAACTTAAATAAAATGTATTTTTTAAGGACTTATATATTTCTTGACACAGAGTCAAATAGTAGAAAATGACCACAGAGACATATTTTTGTTGCTATTTAACTACCTAGCCTTTATATAGGAACCACTGGTATGTATGTTTATTGTTTTTTTTAGAAATATATATGTGTATAGCTGTTTATTAATTGTGCACAATTCAACCTAAATTACTGATTGAAACTTGTTTTTGAAAATAAAAATCTCAAATAAGTGGTCTCTAAGGGAAAATTACAGTTGAAATTGAGTTTTCTTTCTTCTTTTTTTTTAATATAGCTGGACCAGACAAGTTATAATCTAAACATAATGGCACCCACAGTAAGGCTCCATATTTTCTGGCTAAAGGTGTTATATTAAACAGGTGTACTGTATTTCACCCAGTACTTTCAAATAAAAATCCACCTTAGCTACTAGGAAAGCAATAAAGCCTTGATAGTTATAATGAATCCTTGAGTCCTGAGTGAGTTATTGAATGGATGTAGGCATTTCAATTACCTTCTTTTTCCAATTTGGCAAGGAGAGAGCATTCACTCATTAAGTATGAACTGCACTCCTAGCACCTACAAATTATTTTCCTATTTTTGTGTCAGAGGACATGTTTTCAAGCCAATATTACAAAAACTTTTGCTTCTTTTATTTAAAAAGAATTTTCAAATGTTTTGGATTCAATTTAAAATAGACAAGTCCCACATTATAAGGATAAAGAAGCAACTAATTCAAGAATGTCATCACAAAACATGAATAATTAAGAATAGTCTATGCTCCGATAATAGCTACGCCAAAGCTTCTGGAGAGAACTGTTTTGCTAAGTCCCTTGCCAATCACTGACTTCTTCCTTTTACTAGAAATAATTTTCTGGTAATAAAACCTTTGAGGATCTTGGAAATAATAAGCCAAACAAAAATATGTTTCCAAGTTCTTTGACATGTTCCATCCTGGTCTAAGAACAATGCACAATTCTAATTCTTCATTTGATCATCCATTAATTTATTCAATAAATATTTATTAAGTCTGCAATAGATTCCAAACCCTGTAGAAGGTGCTAAAGCTATAGCATAAACCAAGCAGACATGGCCATAGCCTCATGAAGGTTAGAATCCAATGGTATGTTCACAGGAAGCACAGTTTTGATGAGTAGTATGAGGTATGTTCACAGGATATATTGGGAAAATAGAGTAGAGCATGGGGCCCACGGGAGACCAAAAATAGCACTTTCTTGGACCAGGGAATTAGCAATATCGAGGCCAGAGAGAAGTAGAGGAGAGATTTGAGATACAATCAGGAAATAGGACTCGGAAAATTTGGACATTTTTATGATGGGGCTCAAGGTTTCTGTTACTAGAAGGAAGTGAGCTGGCAAATATTACAAATGCTATTTGTGCAGGCTGTGTCAGAGGTCAGACTTCAGAAACAAGATGACTAGAGATATTCATGTACTCTAGCCTGAAGTATAGGAGAGAATCTAGACATAGGTGGGATTCTGGAGCTGCCATCTGAGACTGAAGCCACAGGGGTGGATGACTTCCCTCAGGGTGAGCGTGTAGAGTGACGTACTCTAAGAGAAGGGCAGGGTTGCCGAGTCCACGAGCTTAACACAGATGACGAAGACGCTCCACAGAGATAAGAAGGAACAACAAGAGACACCGGCATCCTGGAAACCCAGCAAGTAGTGTGTTCTAGGAAGAGGAGATGAGTGGCTCTTGTCAAATGCCTACAATAGGAAAGTGAGACAGGGAGTGAGTTGCTCACTACAACTGATATGTTATCAAATTGACAGGGAAGGGCTGCAGGCAGGGGAGGAGGCCGTTTCAGCACAGTAATGAGGGTAGAAGTAGGATCTCGTGGATCACAGGGTAGATTATAAGTGACAGACTGATGTTTTAAAGACACAAATCATATGAATCATTCTTTTGCTTTAAAAATGTGGTATTTTTCCATTGCACATAAATAAAATATTATCTTTTTATCATAGCCTCCCTGAACTCATCCAAAACCCCTGCTTTGGACTTAAAACACTCTCAGTAACCTCTTTACACCCTGTAAAACTTGAAACTCTCTACTACGTTAAGGCCTTTGAACATTACTTTTTGCCCCCTTTAAAGAAAAGGTTTCCATGCTTTTATTTTAGAGAGTTTATCTTCTTACTGATTTTAAATTCTTCTTTGTATTTAATACATACTAATTATATGTCTGTAATACATGCTTCAAGTATCTTTCCAGTGTTCACACTGCATTTTCTAAATGCAAACGTGTTCTGATGCCTTTCAGCCACCAATAGAAAAATGAAGAAAAAAACAAATATCCTGCCAATACACAAAATTCATTTGCTAAGGGAAAAGTAAATATGTAAAATGAGATTACTAACAGGTCAACTTAAAACTTCCATGGGCTTTCCATTGTAATTGGAAAAAAAGTCTTAACACAGGTTAGAACCCTGGTATTATAATAACACAGCCCCTCCCTGTCTCTCTGAACTCATCTGACACTTTCACTCCAGCCAAGCTGACCTTTCAGTTCCTGAAATGCACTAAGCTTTTCCCTGCTTTTGAGTCTGAACTTAATGGTCCTTACTATCAATAGCTTCTTGTCACTTGGATCTCAGCCCAACTGATGCCTCCAAAAATAATATCCTGTTCATTATAAATTTTATTTATTCTGTCTAATCATCTCCCTGATTATTGGCTTTCCCACCAAAGTAAAGTTTCATGGGGACTGGATCTTTGTTTTGGTGGCTGATGTGGTCCAACTACCTTGTAGTTGGGGTTTACAATTGTTTCTTAAATGAATGAATATATGAATGTATGAATGAATGAATTACTGAGAACATGGGATTATTTAGTAAATGGAATAAATTGTATTGGCTTGTTTCTTATAAAGTAAGGGAGATTTGAACAGCCAATATTTGAGGATTGGTTCAATATGCAGAAGAGAGAAAGGAAAATAGACAATAAAAGTCCTTGGAAGATTTAAAACACAACACGATTCTCTTTAGTAACTTACACCTTCTATTTCACATAAGCTACTCATACTTGCTTAAGATGATAATTTTTCAAGCCCTACGGTAACAATTTCAAGACAACAACTGCATTTTTGAAATACACTATTTTTGGAACAGAAAAGAACTCAAGAAAAACTAGTGCTTGAAAATGAGGTCAATAAGCAGGACAATTTCAGAACCCTTCACTTGCACTAATGTATGTCACCGAGCAAGAGGCAGTCGGGAGCAAAGCAATACCGCAGGAACTTCAGGGAAAATTATTTCTTCAATTTACAAGAGCTAAAAGATGTGGTATATTTTCTCATTCACTTTCTATTCCTCTTATATCACAACATTTCAAAGTCTCTTGACTACACTGTAGCTAAACTGTATTTCTTAAAGACCACAAAATGACCCCAAGATTTCTTCAAGCAAGTCATTGATCACTATTTCCATTTCATCAACTGTGCCAACCATTCAAAAAGAAAAGTTAAAAATTCAGTATTCTATCAAAAACAGATCCCACAGAATGGGAGGACTTAAAAGAAAACCTATTTTTCTAGAAAATAAAAGAAAAGAACAATTGATTTCCATATCTTCCACACCTGGACAACTGCAATCACTTCTCAGAGAGTGGCCTGTTTCAGTCTTACCTTTTCTCTTCAAGAGCTAGATTTACTCTTTTTGAAATAAAGTGTATCAAAGTAACACATTGATTTCCACCCTCCACTGCTAAAAATACTTTATTGATGTGTAAGGATTGGTTTGGCTTGCCCCCAAAGATTCTTCTTGGTCTGGTTCTTTTTTTTTTCGTTCTCTATTTTGTCCAACCCTCTTCCCAAGCATGCGTCATATGTCCTAGGCACAGCAACCTGCTTACATTATGTAAAATAAACCACACAATTAGGCCCTTGAGGCTTTTCAAACCTTGATGTAGTACTGGAACATGACAGATCTCAGTAAATGTTATTGAGAATTGAGACTAATCGTGATAACTGCAACCTTGGAGTGGGGCATGAACATTTTTTAGACTATTCATAACAGGCTTCAAAATGTATTTAGTTTGCTACACAAAGTCCGAGAAGCCTCATGTTTTCTTTCCAATATCTAAGAATATTGTACCTTGGCCTTTGGAAGACTACATAGTTTGTAAGTCTGCTAAAATCACAAAATCTTCACAGTTCTTGACTTAACAATTTTACATTGCCTTTTATGAATAAAGCTGTACAAACACTCTTATACACATACTTTGGTAAGAACATGTTTTGTTTTGTTTTGTTATTTCTTTTTCCTCTACGGTAAACATCTAGTTGAGCATTTCTGGAACAGAGACATGAATATATTTACCTTTATGGAAAAAATGCCAAATAATTCTCAGAGTGATTATATAACAGGCTTCAAATTGGTTTTAGTTCACTATGAGGGTTTCATAAACAAACTATGAGGGTTTCTTTTATCCATCATCTTAACCTGTATTTGATGTTTTTCAAACTTTTTAGTTTGAACTATTCAAGCAGGTAAGTATTCCCAATATAAAAATAAGAAAATTTATGAAATTAATCTGACCCAGAAGACAATAAAATGTTACGAAATCTTTTTCAAGCCCAATATCATCAAGAGTTTTTCCCTCACTTTCTTCTGGAATTTTCACTGTTTCAAATTTATGAAGAAGACCTCATTGGCAATTGAAGCAATACCAAAAATAAATAAATGAGACAACGATCTAGCTAAAATGCTTCTGCAGACAGAGGGAAGGAGCAAGGGGGGTGAGGTCTTGGTGTGCGCTACACCTTTTGGGGGGCAAAACACGATTGTAAGAGGGACTTTACCTAAGAAATGCAATCAGTGTAACCTGGTTTGTGGTACCCTCAATGAATCCCCAACAATTAAAAAAAAAAAGCTTCTGCACAGTAAGAGCACAACTAAAGCAAACAGACAATCTTCAGAAAGGAAGAAGACATTTGAATGCCATGAATCTGACAAAAAGCTGATAACTAGAATCTACAGAGAACTCAAACTAATCATCAAGAAAAAAAGCAAACAATCCCGTTTCTCATTAGGAAGAGACATGAACAGAATACTCTCCCAAAAAGACAGATGAATGGCAAACAAACATATGAAAAGATGCCCACTGTTCTTAACTATCAGAGCAAGGCAAATCAAAAAGACCCTGAGATAACACTAACCCCAGTGAGAACAGCCCACATCACAAAGTCCCAAAGCCGCAGATGCTGGTCTGGGAGGGAAGGGAACACTTATACCCTTGATTGGTTGAATTGCAAACTAATTCAACCTTTTTGGAAAGAAGTACAGAGAATCCTCAAAGAGCTAAAAGTAGACCTACCATTTGATCCTGCAATCTCATTACCAGGTATCTTCCTAGAAGAAAACAATTATTTTACCATAAGGAAATTTGCACTAGACTGTCTATTGAACCTCAATTCACAATCACCAAGTTATAGAAACAACTCAAGTTGCCCATCAGCTCATGAATGGATAAGTAATCTGTGGTGTACATATACCATGGAAGAATATTCAGCCATAAAGAAAAATGGAGACTTGATATCTTTTGTATCTACCTGGATGGGTTTAGAGAACACACTTCTAATAAGTATCACAAGAATGGAAAAGTAAGCATCCAGTGTACTCAATCCTAATATGAAACAAGGAAATGAAAAATTACATGCCCACTCAAGAAAAAACACAATTAAATTCAAGGGAGGAGGACTGGTGAGCTCTCACCTAACAAGTACTATACAGGGGTATATGGTACACCTCATGGGTGAAGGGCTCAACTATAACTGGGACTTTACTTAACAAATGCAAACAATGTAACCTAATTGTACCCATATATTCGTCTTAAGTAAAAGAATTATGTTATAAAATAATAATACTTAATGTGCTATATTGGCATAAGTATGGGGTACTATTCACAGTACTTTATATCATAAGTACTGGTTACATAGTAAATATCAACTATGAAATATTTTAATATCATGTTAGTTTATTTATTATATTTTATTTCATAAGACTATATATATCTAGTCTATAAAATATATATTTGATATATTCTTGACATTTCATTTTTTTAATTAAATTTTCTTGGTCATTTTTTGATAAGATTTTTATTATCTGAATACAGTAATTTCACTGTCTGAAACTTTGTGTACCTTTGGTTTTATACAAACTACATCTCTTCTTTAAAATAGGCAATTCTGTTTTCTAAATGTTTCAGTCTTTTTTACTTTTTTTTTACTCATATACAAATTATTATTTCCAAAGTGTATTCATAATTTTAAGGTAACCTGCTAAAGAAGGAATTCCTCAGTGCTTT
Source organism: Arctocebus calabarensis (assembly GCA_963573935.1). NCBI lineage: Eukaryota > Metazoa > Chordata > Mammalia > Primates > Lorisidae > Arctocebus > Arctocebus calabarensis. The sequence continues at coordinate 10,120 of CAUYON010027479.1, forward strand.
CTGAACCTGACATGAACAGCTTTCTCTCCTGGTCACTAGGAGAAACTTAGTGTCTGAGGGAAACTTTGTGTCTTTTTCTATTATTTGATTTCAGTATGACCATTTGATCCCATTACAGTGGCCCTAAAAATATTGAAGATCAAATAATTCTATGAACATTTTTATATGCTTCTTTATTCATTAAAAATTATCTTGTTTTATCTTCTCCAAGGTCAATTGATATTCACTTATCCTCCCTTAACAACACTAAAAATATTGAAGTAATTACCTATTGAGTAATTCTTTGCAAAAATAAAAATGTCTTTCAAAATGAGTTGATGTCATTACTTTTTGATAAATAAATGTATAACACATTTTCAATGACTTCTATTCTTAGAAAGAAAGATTGAAAGAAGGTGAAAATAAATATGGCCTTACACTTTGGTGAGATCTCATTTCTATACAGAAGAACTTGGGTGGAAACTAAAAATGAAGCAACTCCAAAACAAACAACAACAACAAAAAGGAACTAATTTTCTCATCCTTCTTCCCCCTAAAATGCTTCCTACTTCCTGTTTTGTTCCAAATGTGCTCAAACCACCCTCACACAAATCCCTTTTTTGCTTTTATGACAAGAACATGGACAGCAGATATGACTGTGCCTCCTCTTCTGGTTAAGATTTTAGCCAACAAAATGAAAATGTAACAGGGGAGGGGGGAGGATGGGTGGAGGGAGGGTGATTGGTGGGATCACACCTACGGTGCATCTTAGAAGGGTAAAGGTGAAAATTACTAAATGTAGAATATAAATGTTTTCACATAGTGATTAAAAGGCCATGAAGGCTATGTTAAATAGTTCAATAAAAATATTTCAGAATGTATATAAAGTCAGCACATTGTGCCCCATGATTGCACCAATGTACACAATTATAATGTAATAACAATTTTAAAAAAAGTGAAGGTTCAGCTAATCTGTCAAAAGAAAAGTTCTTTGTGTAAAAGCAATAAAAAAATTCACAAAAAATTAAAATATTTGACCAGATAAAATTCAAAAGCCCACTTGCAAAGAATATTCTAGAAGTTCAACGACTTTCCTATATCTGATGTCTAAATCACTAGGGAGAGCAGGAAACTTTTCCTCTATTATTCCCTAAAGCTGTCTCTAAGCATTTTGTATTTCTCCCTCAGGGACACCTCTAATCCTTATGTTCAATCCTATTTCATGGCCCCATTATTCTCAATGATCCTAATTAGTCTTTAAGATTCTTTTCTCTTCATTTGTCACTGAATGGGTTAACTCAAAAGCCTTATCCTCAAGTTCTGAAATTCTTTTTTTTTTTCTTTGTCTAATCTGCTGTTAAAACTTTCCACTGTATTTTTTCCTTCTCTAAATGGTTCTTTCATTTGTAGAAGCTCTATAATGTATTTTTTTAAAAAACTATCTGTCTCTTTAGTGAATTTTTCATTCATGTTCTGCCAAGGCACATAGCCATCAGTCTGGCCAAAGTCACAGGGAGGGAGAACTTTCTACAAGCTGCTAGGAGATGAAAGCACCAAGTAACTTACAAAGGAAAATTCATCAGACTGAAAGCATATTTCTCAGAGGAAGCCTCACAAGCCAGAGAGGAATGTGGGTCCTATCTTTAGTCCTCTTAAACAGAATACTTGTCAGCCAAGAATTTTTTATACTGTAAAACTAACTTTCATAAATGAAGGAGAAATAAAATCTTTCTTAGACAACCAAACAGTGAGGGCATTTGTCACCAGTAGACATGTCTACATGAAATACTTAAATATGCTCTATTCCTGAATAGAGCGATCAATATTTACCAGTGTGAAAACAAACAAAAATAAAAATGCACTTCTCTTATAAGTGGTAAAAAACTAAGTAGGTAGCAATCAACATCACAACCAGTACAGTATCTCACATATCAAAATTAACATTGAAAGTAAACAGTCTAAATTACTCGCTTAAAAGATGATTGGCAGAATGTATTTAAAAACACACACACACAATTCAAATTTACCCCATCTACAAGAAACAGATTTAACTAATAAAGATTCTCATAAACTCCAGGCAAAGGAGTGGGAAAAAGTATTTCATACAAATAGAAATAAAAAACAAGTAAGAACATCTATTCTTATATCAGATAAAATAGACTTTAACTCAACAACCTAAAAAAAGACACTGTCATTGTATTATTATTAAAGGATTATTTCAATAAAGACATACAAAATGCGAGATATATATGCACGTAACACAGGAGCTGTGATATTCGTAAAACACATACTACTACATTTAAGGAAAGGAATAAACAGAAACATCAAAACAGCCAGGACATCAGCATTCCTCTGACAGATCACTGAGGAAAATCAATTAGCCAAGAAGCACTGCACTTAAAATGGCACTCGAGAACAAATGACCTAACACATGCTGTGTACGAAATTGATTTATTAATGCAAACTGTATGATTTAGTATCTAGTCAGTAGTAAATATGCCCTCAATGATAATTGTTTTGCTGTATTTATTACTTTATTGAATTATATATAGAGAAATTTTCTTGGGCCCAGAACTGCAGAATATACATAGAAAAACAGAACAGAGAACCCAGAAATAAAGCTAAATAGGTACTACCAACTGAGTTTTGACAAAGCAGAAGAGACTATGTATTGGAGAAAGGATGCAATATTCAGTAAGGAGTGCTGGGAAAACTGACTCTGGTTCCCTATCAACATACACAAAAAAATAACTCAAGATGAATTAAAGCCTTAAGCTTAACTGGAGACCTAGAAATTTTAGAAGAAGACATCAATAAAACTCATCTGAACACTGGCCTACGCAAAGACTTTATGATTAAGACCCCCCCAAAGCAAATACACCAACAAAATAAATGAACATGACTTATTTAAGCTAAAAAAAACTTTGCACAGCAAAGAAAAAAATCAACACAGTAAATAGACAACATATAGAATGAGAGAAAAAAATTTATAAATTGTTTATCTGACAAAGTACTAATATCCAGAATCTACACAGAACGCAAATACTCAGCAAGAAAAAATACATAATTTTATTAGCAAGTAGACAAAACTATGAAGATTTTTTTTCCAAAAGAAGATAGACAAAAGGCAAAAAAAAAAAAAAGTGTGAAAATGCTCAGCATTTGCAAAAAAAGTGCAAATTAAAACTACAATGAGTTCATCTTATACCTCATATGTCATTGGCTTGTTCTCTTTTATAATCTTGATTTTTAATACCACTTTTAATGAAATTATTATATATTAAGGTTGGAAACACTACTCTGGAAACATTAGTATTGGTAATTGTTATTAGTAATAAATCATTGTTTATTTTTCTTTTTAGTATCATATTGTTGGTATACAGGGTTTGGAAAGTGTTTATCATTATTATCATTAGTTCAATAGATTTGAGATTGCTGCAAAAGACATTGATTAATAATAAATTGGAAACTTTCCATACAAAAAAGTTTCCATATCTTTGCAATGGTAAATTGTGCTTTGATAAAACATTTGAGTGTGAGTAGCTTTTGGATATAAAGATTTATTTTCCATTAGATAGTCACCCAGTAGAGAGATTGAGGAATCAAATGGTAGGTATCCCTTACTAATGCTATTTTGCATTAGTATTGATTTCATTGCATCCATATCAGCATCTATTGTTTTTTGGCTTATTAATAATGAACATTTTTAGAGGTAGAAGATGAAGTCATTGTAGTTTTAATTTGCACTTTTTTTGCAAATGCATACAAAGACTTAGGCACAAATGTGTGCATCACGCTTCTACTTGTAATAACAAAAAAGTTGTAAAGAGTCGAAATTAACAATAGGAAGGGAAGTAAATAAATGATCAGATGTCTTGAAAATGAGGCACCATGTAAATGAAAAATGCTCTTACTTATTGCCTATTTAACTGCACATAAATCTAATGCCAGTGTTTGTTTAATACAAAGTCCAATTCTTTGAAAAGGGGTAGTAAAAATTTGGGCAACCTGAGTCATTGCCCACCTTTGTGGCATCTTGTTGACAGCAATGGAAATTCTAGAAAAGAAATGGAAGAGAGAGGCAGTGTATCAACTTGGACCCAGTTTCCAAATTATTAAGAGAAAGCTCCAGGGGAAAATGCAACAATACTACCACAACCTGCTGTCTTAATATATGGTAGCATTTGGTTGTATTTTGTTAAGTGTTTTATGCCATGTTTATGGTTCATTACTATTATACTTATGTTGTATTTTCACTTTTATATGGGTTAAAATACACTTGCACATACACATATAAATTTAAGCCAAATGTTATCAGTAGTTATAACGCAGTGTTAACATTACAGATTATTGTTATATTCTTCATTATACTCATCTGGGTTTTTCTGAGATTTTACAATGACTATACATTACTTTTATGTTAAGAATAAAGAGAACATAATTTTAAATGGTATCATCACATAACATAAATGGTTATTTTGAGGGTTAAATAAAAATAGTATACACGAATAATCTAGCAAAGACTTTACTGTATAACGTATACAATAATAAATTACTTTTTTATTAATTCTAAAATTAGCAAATGTATTCCTTTCATATTAATGTGTTTATAGCTTTTAGCTCTGAAAGTAGCTTCTGGATATGAAAACCATTAACTTTACAGACTCATTTTTAATTTTTATGTCTTTGTCATCACATCTATTCCAGGGAGAAAGCAAGGAGAAAGAATGGAGATTAAACTCAGAGCCAGATAATATTCTACAGCCTTGTAATTGTTTAATGTTTCAACGGCAGGTGTTCTCAAGAGAGGTGGAACTCGGGGAAATGTCATTTACTCCTGTAGTTTTCTCAAACTGTACACAATTCACATAACTCCAAGAGCGTATAAGAATAAGATGGCAGAGAGGTGAGCATGAGAGTGGAAAAAGCTCTTCAGGTAATTAAAATACATCCCTGAGCCCCATTCTTAATGTGAGCTTATGTTGATCTCTTTATTATTTCCCCTGTGATGAGTCCATATTGAAGCTACACTAAATCCCTTTCTATAAGATTTTGAGTGAATAGGATTTACCGTGTTTTACTAAGTTAATCAGAAGTACAAGTTTGATAGTGCCAGAGAAAAGCTATTTTAATGTAGATTACTCAGTTAATAATAGTTACTTACTATTGTTAATTAAAAAAATAATAATTTGGTTTCTTTTTGGTATTATGTTTATTTGAGAGAGGCAAGCATGAAAACTGAGATGGTTCTTTCAATGTAATACATGTGGTCCCTCACTCTTGCTCAACTCCTGGAAGGCTTTTAAGAAGACTAAAAGAGATTGTGATGGGCCATGAAGAATAACAGTGTTAAGCCTTGAGATGAGGAGTTCCGGGCCAACTTGGGCAACATAGCAAGACCCCACCCCTATAGAAAATTTGAAAATAGTGGTTGGGTGTGGTAGCGCATACCTGTAGTCTTAGCTCAGCATTTCTCAACCTGTGGGTCATGACAAACAGGATCTGTATTAAAGGGCCAGGGCATTAGGAAGGTTGAAAACCACTGTCTTAGCTACTTGGGAGGATGAGGCAAGAGGCTTGCTTAAGTCGCCAAGTTGGAAGTTGCCCTGAGTTATGATTGCATCACTATTCTCTAGCCTGGGTGACAGAGTGAGAACCTATCTCTGGAGAAAAAAAAAAAAAAGAGTAACAGTGTCCACTTCCTTTCCACCTGACACAAACATGGAGGGCACAGGTGCTTGGCATTTTAATTTTCCCATGATAGTTATCTTACCATTACCTATGCACAGCTTTGGATGGTATCTTCCGGTTGTCCCTCCTAGACCGCTGACCAATTCCTATAGTCTCCCGAGTTTCTCAAAGTCCTACTAACTAAAGGTATCAGTCAGTCCTCACAGACAAGACACATCTTTCAGATTCTTCAGAACATGATCTGTAAGACTAACAAAGCCGACCACTTGCACCACCCTGCAGCTCTCACTTTTAATTACTTCCCATCATAGATACATGATTAGCTATTATGGCTAACACTTTCTTTACTTTTCATTAACCCCTCTTCATCACTACTTCTAGCCGGGAGTGAAGAGTAGAAAAACAAAAGGAAGATGTGGATACAATACCCCATCCTATTACACAAATAAAACTAGAGAAAACCAAATATCCATCTTACAACTCAAAATGAGAGACCAAGGTTTGACCACAGGTCCATATTCAACTATTGATAAGATATTAGAAAATCAGAAGGATGGGACTTTTCTATGTAATAAGTGACTTCATTATGATATAACTCATTTTGTAAATCACTTAGGTTATTTATAGGACAGCTACATACCACAAAGGACAATCAGTAAACTTAACAAAACAAAGACTTCTCTAACGGGTAGTGAGAGCCTATGCCTCCTTCTGGACAGTTTTTATATTCAGCATTGCTTCATTTCTGCTTCTCGGGAAGTCAACATTGGCTGGTAATTAAGTTTTTCTGGGCTTGCAGGCTTGGTGAACCCAGGGGAACTTTTGGGCACTCTCCTGGTTCTAATTGTCACTGTTGTGAAGAGAGATGACATTAACTTAATAAGGAGAACTGTGAGCCACAAAAACCACAATTAGATCTTTCCCTTTGGTCAGTGAACCGTCACGTGTGTGCCAGGAGAGAGTATGGGAAAGGTTTGATGTTGCCAATGGAGAGGAGAAACAAATCTGGAGGGTTCAGTGAAGGCTGTGCCAGCCATGAGGGGCCATTGTTGTAGCACCTGGGAGAAAATGGGGTGGATACCAGTGAGCTTGAATGTGTAGCATGAGTACTCCAAGACTTAGCTGACCTTAAAAAATAAACCTGCAATCAGAAAAGGACACACACACTCACTTACACAATGCCATGTAGTCCAAAGTTGGAGAACAGCTGTTGGTACAATACCAGAGTATTCAAATGGGAGAATGGCAGTTTTAATTGCTAGGAGCCCTAAGGGCAAGCTACACACAGCAATATGAATTAGGTGCTGTGGGACAAAGAGAACAACTTCTGCGTGGATAGGCCATCTGCACCACGATGATCTTGCCAAGAAACATGCAAATCTGAAATTGACATTGCAAAAAAGATACCAGGACCTTGGCTCCTCCCCAGTTTTCTGGGCCATCTTGGGTGGGACGCTTCCAGGCCAGTCTGGCAGCCAAAGCAAGCAAAGTAAGTGGATCTCAATCACTCCGTGCAAAGATGCTCTGAGCTCTCTTGAAATATATTCCTTTCAAATGACTTCACGGAAGGGAAGGCATATGCTGGCTGGGAGTAGTGCTCTTGTGAACTCTCTCCCTTGGAATGTATTTATATGCCTTGCACTATGTACTAATTTTCTATTGTTAACACAATGAAATGTCACAAGTTTAAAGGCAACATGTTTTTGCTTTTCGAGTCAGAGCCCCAGTCTGTCACCTGGGCTACAGTGCACTGCTTTCGGCCCTAGTCACAGCAACCTCCAACTCCTGAATTCAAGTGATCCTCCTGCCTCAGTCTCCCGAATAGCTGGGCCATCTACCGAACTTAGCTCACTGGCTGAAATGAGGCTTGGGTGGTCACCCTCAAATTTGTAACGTTCTTGTGTCATATCTGTGTACAAGGTGAAGAGAAGGCTAAATAGTTAGGGCTTTCAGTTTCACTCAGTAAATATTCAATAAAGGAGCAGTGAAGACCCAGACACCAGGACAAAGCTACAAGGGACAAAGAGAATGTCCTTCCTCTCCTTGCAAAGTCCAGGTCCCTCCATGCGCCCATTTTAGTTTCCAGAACAAATGATACTTCCTTTACATCCCTCTGCTTTTGTCCTCACCCAATTCTTTTATCTAGAATGCATCCCTCATCTTCTGCCTGTCGATTAAATTCTGTCTTGTATTTCAATTCTCAGCTCAAAGACACTCTCTGGGAATGTACTGCCATCCTATCCAGCAGCATTAATCACTCCCATCCTGGAACCCACATAGTGCTGTAAGTGGCACAATATTTTTGTCATCTCTGTGCCTTCCACAGAAGTTCAAGTATTTTGCACATCCTAATCAATAAATGTGACTTGTACTGAATTGAATTGTTTCATAACAATGTCTGTCTTGAAATAATTTGTCACTTAATAAAAAAAGTCCCTCTCACACAATAAAAGAAAAACAACCAAATTTCTCTACCCTTGAAACAGTGATTCTTAAATATACACGTGTATAAGATTCAGATGTATAGTTTGTAAAATAAAAGAAGTTCTGGATTTCCACAATCAAAGAATCTACATTAGTAGGAATAAGGTGGATTCTAGGACATTTCATATGGATACCCCTGGTTTATAGGTGTATGTAAACCAGGACACAAATGGTTTCCTCTTTGAATGGCTTGCCCTAGCAATAAAGTAAAGGGTAATATAATACCAGAGGGCAGTTGTACTTGAACAGAATCACCTTCTCCTTAAGAGTTAAATAAAATCCTCTTTTAGTAAATAATTTGCTTGATGAATGGTGTTCATCGAGATGACATAGTGGGGATAACAGACGGGTGGACACAGTCTTTAAGTCTCTGATGCCATCTGTCAAGCAGCATTTGAAACTGAACTTGGAATTTCCTACTCCTACAATAAAACATGAGGTCAGCTCAGGGTCTTACCTGGATGTTTCTACACAGAGCTCTTGAAAACCAATAGAATCTCAGACAATATACATGTTAAAGTCAAAATGTTTTTAAATCAGAAGCTGAAATGAATATTTCATCAAAATTCTTTATTCTAGCTTATTTGTATTGAATTGCAAATGTGGTGCATACCCACTCCTTACCTACTGTCCTTCCACTGGCAAGGTTTACACTGTATTTGACTTTCCTCAGCACCTAGAAATGTAATGAGAATAATGAAAATATACACTCACAAGATAGAGGGACAATGTAGTGTGATTTTAAGGAAAAAAACAACCATATTTACCAACATGTACTTACCATATGACCCACACTCTTGGATGTTTAAATTTTTATTTGCACAAACACTCATGGGAGCTCTACTTATAATAGCAGAATACTGGGCATAACCAGTGGCTCCTTCAGAGGGTGAATGGTTGAACAAAATCTGGGACATCCATACAATGGAATGCCACAGAGTCGTATGAAGGAACACAGTCTAGAGACATCCAACATCTTGAGTGGACCCCGAGAGCACTGTGCTCAGTGAAAAAAGTCAGTCTTAGAAGTTTATACACAGATGATTTCACTTGTGTAATAGCCTTAAAAACGACAAAAACCACGGAGATGAAGAACACATTTGTAATAGCCAGAGGATAGGGACAGGGTTTGGGCGGGGGCCAGATGCAAAAACAAAGACAAACCTCAAGGTTATTGCTTTGTGGTGATGAGGAATTCTGTATCTTGAGTGTGATGATAGCCATAAAAATTTATCCTAGGGATAAAACGGCATGGAACTGCACGTACACAGACAGAAGTAGATGAAGTGAATGCAAGGTTTGTTTTTTTTCTTCCTAAGTTGAAAACTAAATATGGTCCATTGCAGAGGTAAAAGTTATATATCAAAATCAATTTTCCTTGTTTGGATGTTAAAGAAGCTAGGTGTGCATAAAAGTACGTAGAATTTTTGAAACTTCCTATAAAACTAGTCATTTTTTTTTTTTATAAAAAGTTAAATGGGACATTAAATTGCAGATTTTCTGGATTTCCATCTTTGGTTTTGCGTTTTTAAACAACAGTGACCGAAAGTGAACAATTTGCAAGATATTTTGGTGGTGCTGGTTCTTGATCTGGTTTGGAGTAATTGTTCAATGCTGCATATTGAAAAACTAAATTGGTCCCCAGGAATAATGTTTCCAAGGGAGTAAATATTACTTAGTTTATGTCTACCAACTGCTAAACTGAAGTCTAAAATCCAGACTCTGTGGTTTGCTTATTTTTTTTAATTGTTATTTTTTATTAAATCATAGATGTGTACATTAGTGCAATCATGGGGTACAGGGTGCGGGCTTCACATACAAGCTGAAATATTTTCACCCAACTGTTCGACATAACCTTCATGGGATTTTCTCGTTTATTGTGTGAAAACATTTGTGTTCTGCATTTAGTAGGTTTCACCTGTCCTTCTAAGATGCACCATAATGTGGTTTGCTTATTATCTTTCAATACTTAAGAGAAACTCCCTGCATAAAAACAATATTACCCTTGCCACAAGCCCTCCTCAAATGCCACAGTCAACCCATCCAGATTGCCTATGTAGACATGACTTTTTTTTTTCTTTTTTTTTTTTGCCGGGCTGGGTTTGAACCCACCACCTCCGACATATGGGGCGTCCTACTCCTTTGAGCCACAGGCATTGCCCCTAAATGTGACTTTTCTTTCTGAACCCCTCAGTACCTTCGTATTCTTTGATGATTGTATGTTATCTAAAGTTATTTTTGTATTATGCACCATTGGGGTACATGTCTGATCTATTAGTATAGAATATAAATGTCTTAACACAATAACTAAATAAATGAGATGAGGTATCTATTAACCTGTGTGGTGTAAGCATTCCTAATTCTATATGAAATCAGCACATTGTACCACATCAATTCATTAATATATGCATGATCTGTGTGTTTATGATTTAATAATAAATAAATAAATAAATATAAAAAATATAAAGTTATTTTGACAGGTATTTCTTGTAATCTAGCTACTACATTATTTTCTTTGACTCACTTAATTACTCCACTGACTCTTCTTGATTTCTTTTATTTATTTATTTTTATTCATTTATTTATTTTGCAGTTTTTGGCCATATGTGGCTGGTGCCCTACTCCTTTGAGGCACAGACACCACCCTCTTCTTGATTTCTTAAGGGAATTTTCCTTCACTCTGCTCTGTTTTCGAACCATCTTCCCATTAACAAACTGATTGATACTGTGGTCCAACCTTGGACCTCCGGAGTTATCTTAGCTCTCTCCTCCTCCTCCATCATACATGTTTAGACAGTCAATAGATCTGTTGGTTGTCGTTCCTAAATATTTTCTTTTCTCTCGGGGTTACTCTGATGGTTCAGTTTGCTGTCATTCGCTCTTCTCACTATTCTGTGTCCGTCTTCAGCTTCGGCCCCACATCTATCATTTCTACCACTTCTCTGTTACAGAAAGATTGTCACGTCACTTGTTTGCTCTGTTCTTTGGCTTTGTCACTCCCAAATCTCTTCTCTCCTTCTGAACTTTCGCTGATGTTTTATTTCTGTATCCCCAACTTAAGGAGCAACCCCTTCCTGAAGTAAGAGTTCAGCAGAGGCTTCCTGATGATCGTAAGAGAATGTCACTTTTTCTACTTGAATGTTTAGAATCTAAAATACTTGGGTGACTTTAATCGGCAGCATAGACTACTATCATTCTAGGCCATAGTCAAACTATTTGCAATTAAATTGAATGATCTAGCACTTGCCAGAAGCTCAGCTGGGAATCTAATACCTTAGAGAGGGGCATGTTCAGTAAACTTTATCCCAGTATTAAGTTAAATACCACATGCCACAGACTCGGTGTACATTAGCTTAACTTCTCTGGAGAAATGCCATCATTGAATTGGGATTTTATGTTATAGCTGCAGAATATTTTTTTTCAATAGAGAGGCAATTTATATTATAGTCATAGAGGGTAAGATACTAATTTGTCAAATGTTTGCTTATCGTTCAAAATTTCACAGCTAGAGAAGGATCCATTACTTTTAAATTTAATTTATGGCTAAGTAGAGCCTTGGACAAACAATATTGAAAGACAAACTTGTTTTAACCTAAACATATTTGGATGTCACTATATTGATTAATATAATACTCTATTTTAAGATCAAAATAGTCCTTTCTTAATGATGAAAGATATCCCATTTGTAATTCTCTATAAATAATCAATCCAAATGTTTATAATTTATTTTTAATTTTTACTTAATAGTATTTTCACTGATTTATATTTAGGTACTTTAAAAGAATAAGCTCTTTCATTTTATTTTGCTACTTCTGTTTTCAAGAGTAAGTTGTAAGTTTTAAGGATAATAACACATCCATTAAATCAATATTTGGCTTTCCTATTATTATAAACTTTAAAGTTCCAAAATTAAAATTATTATCTTCATCATAAAATAATTTGTTTTCCCAATGTCCTGTTTTTTATTAACAGCTTCAATACTTTTAGGAATCTAGGACAGCTCGTTTGTTTTCAAAAGCAATCAGGGATCACTCTTTCCTACTGTCCCATGAACTATCTTTCATTGTTTAACACTCAGCACTCTAGCCACATTTAATTATTTGTGGATTACTGCTAGAACTTCCCAAAACATCTCTATTCCTTCAGGAATGTACTCTATTAAGTTCATCCTACCATTACTGCTGTAGTCCTTATCCTGAAACATTGCTTTAATCACACACTGTTCACAAGCTTTATTGGTAAAATCCATTCTAGCTATTGAACTTAATGTCTTAATCATTTTCTAACAATAGGTTTTTCTTTAGCCAGACTAGTTAATGCAAAGTAGACCATTTTAATGTGTTCCTTTCAATTCGGGGCTATGTGTTCTAGCTAGTTCCTTATGTTGTTTTAATTCAGTGAGAATCTTTGAGTAAAGATATCTTCAGTAAAAGCATAATTCAAGGGAAAAGAGAAAGTAAGACACAAGATGATGAGTATGATGTTAGGATATTACTTACATATTTTATTTGTTAAATAGTTTAACAATCTAATTTCTTGGGGAGGGTGAAAATGAATTTGATTATTAATATATCCCTTGTCCTAACTGGTTGCATTAATGTGTGAAAGTTTAGATTTCTTTCTTCCATTTTCTATGACATTCCCCATGCTTTTCCCATCCTTATTTTGCTCTTCTCACCTAGGATCATCATTATTTATTTTTATTCTAGACGTATCCTATCTTAACCCTCAATTGAAACACAAGGCTCAGTATTTTGGACTGGAAATTAATCTTTTCCCGTCAGAATTCCTATAGAATTCTATCAAAAACTTGGTAGAATATTTTCTTAATAAAATAAAAACATTAATTTTCTTTTAATTCCTTTTTATATCTACTTTTAACAGGGAAATATCTTTGATGGCTCCATCGTAATCATCCTAAATATATTTTGGATAAACCTTTTATACCTTGCGATTCTTGACACTGTGGTGAACTTCATTGGGATTCATTGTATGAGACACGGATGAAGAGATATAAACCGTTGTTCTGATAAAAGTAGTTTAAAAACTTGGGTACTTTATTAGCTTCATGTCTAAGTCTTCATATAACCAAAATACTGTCTATTAGAAGAATATATTATTCTAATTTATTTTAAATGTACAGCACATATTTTAATACTTGCAATTCCTTGCTCATTATCAAGTTTTTATGGTAAACACAAGGGAATTAAACAACAAGATTACAATTTTGCAAAACAACATAATGGCGATTAGGTTTTATAGCTGATATCCTCCAAGTTGATGGTGCCTTCCACTGCTTTACTTTGTTTTCAGTATTCCTTACTACCACAGAAATATGTCCCCCTTACTACCATAGAAATCATTTTAAAAAGTAGAGCATAAGCAATACTTGAGGGGCCCTCAAAGTTCTTTGATTAAATAAAACAATTTCATTTTAATGATTGTACAATACTCTTTACTAGAAATGTAATATATATACATGAAATATGCATTTATTTTAGATCTATATAAAATATTCAATTTTATAAATATACATTATGTATATGTATATAAATATGGATACATCTAATAAATATATGCCAATACATGTAATATATAATATACAATGTATAATATATAATGTATAATTAATAAACAATAGTATATAATATATCATATTAATGTTAATATATTATTTATATGGTTACATTATTTATGTTAATATTATATTGATTTATAACATATAATGCTATATATGAAATACTATATAATATATTAATTTATCTTTATGTTAAATGATATATATAACATAACAACATATATATAATATATATTCATATACATATGAATTTATATTCATTTCATATCTATTTTATATGACTATAAATATAACATACATATTCATATTTTATATGAATATGAAGTGACATACATATAACTGGTGTGTTGTTTTTCTTCCTTCAGTAAATTTATGCTAGGTAATTATACTAACTATATTGTGTGAAATGTACTTCTTTTTTTTTTTTTAGTTAAAGGAATCTGGGCCCAATGAGAAATTGTCTGGCAGCACAAAAATATTGAAATTCATTTGAATTTAACTATTTTACATGTGTATGCAAGCTGCATGAAAAGCCATGCTAATTAAAACAATTGTCAAGGATAACACCAGGGTCAGATAATGGAAGGAAATGGACTATGACTGACTTTGTGATTAATTTATAAAATACATTATTAAATAATTGATATGGTTATAACAAGCCATGGTCATTTTAAAAAAGTATTTTCTTTCATTCGTATAATTTTCAACAAATATGAGTTGAGTACCTACAACTTGAAATCTTCATGGTTCGCATATAGTCTTTCTTTACAGAGCACAAGCTATGTAAATTTGGTAAATTTATCAAAGTGGCAACATTAAGGTTAACAAATAATGAAGTGTCTTTTAGTAAGTTCAAATGAGTTTGATATTATTAAATATTCCATTTCATATCATTTCCTAAAATAGCCCCAGATAACAACAAAAAAACAAGCTTATACTGTTTCTTTTTTTTTTTTTTATTAAATCATAGCTGTGTACATTAATGCAATCATGGGGGACAATGTGCTGGTTTTATATACAATCTGAACTATTTTCATCAAACTGGTTAACATAGACTTCATGGCATTTTCTTAGTTATTGTTTTAAGACCTTTATATTCCACATTTGGTAAGTTTCACCTGTACCCTTCTAAGATGCACCATAGGTGTGATCCCACCAATTACCCTCCTTCCACCCATCCTCCCCCCTCATGTCCCCTCCCTTGACCCCTTCCCCATATTCTTGTGCTATAATTGGGTTATAGCCTTCATATGAAAGCTATAAATTATAGCTTTTCATAGTAGGGCTGAGTACATTGGATACGTTTTCTTCCATTCTTGAGATACTTTGCTAAAAAGAAAAGCTCCATCCATGTAAACATGAAAGAGGTAAAGTCTTCATCTTTCTTTAAAGCTGTATAATATTCCATGGTGTACATGTACCACAATTTATTAATCCATTCGTGGATCGATCGGCACTTGGGCTTCTTCCATGACTTAGCAATTATGAATTTCTTATTCTGGGATTTTGATCTCAAGGACTTAAGTGTCAAATTGAGTTTTGGCTTATTTCAAAATATATATTTTTTTATTTCAAGCACAGTTCTGGACAATGTAGAAATTCTTACTTTCATACCAAATGTAACGTCTGTCAGTCTCTAGAAGCATGTCCTGGGAAAGTGGTTCTCAATGGTCAGTTCATTGACAGGGAAGCAAAACAGAACCTGGGCTCTGCCGACGGCCAGACGGAGCTCCATCCCCATTCTACCTTCACTGACCGTGTCCCTTGGGATGAGCTAGTTGCCTCTAGC
>CAUYON010027480.1:0-57685 GCA_963573935.1 Arctocebus calabarensis
TCTTTATATAGTGATCAAGAAAATGCCATGAAGGCTATCTGTAACAGTACGATCAAAACATTTCTGAATGTATATGAATTGTGCCCTATGATTGCACCAATGTACAGAATTATGATTCAATAAAATTATAAAAAAAAAAAAACAAAAAAAACAAATATGAGTCACATGAGGTCAGGCAGTTAAGTTCACAAACTCATCCCAGAAAAAGTGCTCTATACCTCATTGCCGAATATCACTATGGACACCTTTGCAGTGCTCCCCTCGAGAAGCTATGCACTCACACCAGTGCCTAGCCTTTTTCTAGGATGAGTTCGAAACTGGATTTTCAGACCTCGTCCAACAACAGCTCTGATGACCATTCCAGCAAAAGAGTTCCAAAATTGCTCTGAAGGGTGACCTAGGTGCTGGTGTTGGTGCAAAGCTTTCTAAGGGGAATACTTCAAAGGTGACCGTAGTGATATTTAGCAGTGAGGTATGTAGCATTTTTTTCTAGGATTAATTCATGAATTTACTTGTCCAACCTCATATAAGGGTGGGGTTAAAGGCCTGAATGTATATTTTAAATTAATCAATCACGGATTAATCAATTAATAGGTTTATAAGCTGAAGTGAGGTGCAGAAAGGAGAGTAGTTAGAGAGAAATGTGCAGCGTTGACTAGCTGTAACCATCAGTGACATCTGGGCTGTCAGAAGAACAGGACAGAGGCAGAAGGGACGTGAGATGACAAACTTTCATTCCAGTTCTAATTACACTGAACTTTGATTCTATGTTCAGTACTTTTAATTCAAAGATCTCCAAACCCTTTGCAAATATTAAGTAATTAAGACTCACAGGACCCTGGAGGTACAGGTAACTATAATTATCCCCATTTCATACAGAAGGAAAGAGGACCTGAGTTTTTAATCAACTCCTCCACTCACTGTGGTTCCCCTGATAGAATAAGGTCAGAACTCTAGGTCTCCAAGAAAACTGCATCTTAAACCACAGGGACTGGTTTGTTCTATTCCTCTACATTATTTTCCCATTACATATATTGTGCTTAGCCAAGAAGACACAGCAAACAAGTAAAAAACCACCATCACAAAAATCCCTATACAAATTCCTCAAAGAAAATAATAGATAGTTGAAATCCATAAATAAAATGGGAAAAAATGTAATGATCATTACAGATACTTACCTACTTATCCAGATGGCCATTCAATTAAAAATAAATATTTTAGTAAATAATATCTGGTATAATTAATAATGCAGATAATAAAAAGCTCTAAAGGAAGTTTTTTTTGATGTTGTTGTTAAGTTGGACCGGGCCAGGTTCAGCACTTTAATCACTGGCACTCAGCCAGGAAGTACCTTTAAAAATGTAGTTTCTAACCACAATATCGTCTATGTCTTAGATAGGAAAATCCCAATACATTTCCTACACAACACAATCTTTCATAGCAGAGGACCCTCTGACCCCCTGGTACACCCATAGTGTTATGTGAAACTTGCAGACATTATTTAAACTCACTAAGAAGGCCAGAGAGATTGCTGATTCTTAGTTCACATCCAGAGTAATGCACATTTGTAACTTCTGTGAGAAAAAAAAAAAAACTGTATATTTTCCTGAATCATTAATTTGATGGATATATTTACTTGCATCTTTGATAGAAAGCACCTCCCAGTATTCCCCAACCTATTGCTGAAAAAATAAGACTTTTGCTACTGGCAGGAGGTCTAGCTTTCTGCGTCCTCTCTAAGGATAG
The DNA here is from genome assembly GCA_963573935.1 of Arctocebus calabarensis. Taxonomy (NCBI): domain Eukaryota; kingdom Metazoa; phylum Chordata; class Mammalia; order Primates; family Lorisidae; genus Arctocebus; species Arctocebus calabarensis. The sequence goes on from CAUYON010027480.1 coordinate 1,747, forward strand.
GGACTAGAATTACCTCCCTTGAATTACCATCTAGAGCAGCAGTTCTCAACCTGTGGGTCACTACCCCGTTGGACTGTATTAAAGGGTTCACGGCATTAGGAAGGTTGAGAACCACTGACCTAGAGGAATTTATACAGTACTCTGCACAAACTAGGCTCTCCCAACATACTGAATAATTCTCTGTGCTGGTAATATCTGCCTGCTATTTGGGAAGGTGCAATTAAAATATGAGCAGGATGTGTTAAAGTGAGCTGAAATGCTGTCGTGAATTTGGAATAAGGGATAAATAATGCCTAGCACAAGGACCAGATCTGGGCAGAGATTATCCTACCAGTATCCTGACCCCAGGCCCTGCTGCCACCATCCAACCGGTTCTAAGTGCTTCTACCACTATTTCTCTAAACTACCTGTTCTCCTGCAATTGATGGAGTCTCCCTGAAAGCTAGAGTCATCCCAAACTTCCAGTCTCATCTGGACCTTGTCCTCATCCTCTGCCTGTCACAGAGTGACACTGTGTCAATGGCACACACTTCTAGTCTATAATTCAGAAGTCTTAGCATCAAGCATACCCAAGGCATTCGCATATCAAGTGAGATTATCTGAAAATGCTTTATAATATAGTTTAAATCTACTATTTTTTATTTTATAGGACCCAAATGCCAGTTGGCATTCAATTAAAAAGTTAAACCCCTTTAATTACGATTCAGTTGTGTTTAGAATTTCAGGTCAGATGTATTATATAATTCACTAAAGTTTAGATTTAACAATGCTCTAGCTATTGAGTTATCAAAAGCAATGTATTATTTATCAAATTCCCATATGTGGTAAATGATGACATTAATTAAGAAGATAATTAATTACAGCTGTTTCCAAGAATTTTCAATGATCCTCTCCATAATGAAGAACCTGGAAGAATTTTCAAGTAAGCATCACATTTAATGAGAGATATCCTACAACTTCTGTGAAATAATGCAGGGAAAAATTTCCTATAAGATCAGAACTTTGGAAACTGGCGAATATAGATCTAGAGAAACAAATGTCATTGTAACACAGGCATTTGCGTTGTACTTCAATACACACAAAGAGTTTGGAATTTATGGAAACTTTTCAAGTATGAATTTAATTTTATGCAACCTAAAGTCTGAAACTTCAGAGAGTTTTTTGAGTGCTACATTTATAAATAAAGTGTACTAATGCAATTCAAATTTGTTACTAAAAAATATTCCAACAAAAGGAGAAATTTATGGGGGTCCGGGCTTAGGTGACTAAGGAAGGAGATAAACTTCCATGAGCTGAAATGAAATAAAGTCTTTCTTATTTTTCAAAGTGTAAGATGGATCAGCCACTCTATAGGGTATTCTAGGAGTTTATAAGAAATGCAGAAACTCAGCTTCCCCTCCTTCAGTCCACCCACTTAATCAGAACCTGAACTTCAACAAGATAGTATAGTTCAGGTGACTCATATGCTTATTAAAGTTGAGAAGGAATAGACTAAATGATAAAGAGAAAGGAAGCTGCTACAGATAAGAGAATGAAAGGGTTTAAGTCAACTTAAGTATTATGGTACTTTCTCAGCATGCCATAGGGTTACCTGTCATCTTCCGCCCTTGGTTCAACTTGTTTTATGGGGACATTTACGTGGGAAAATATCTTTCCTTTTGTAGTGGCATTAAGTAAAATATGAGTTCCCTTCATGTCAACTGGCTTTTCCACTATTGTGGTTATGTCATAAAGTGCAGGATACTATAAATGTGATTGGATGAGTAAAGATTTTATACAGTACTATTGACCTAAATCTGGACTTCTCTTCAATCATTAATTTTTACCTAATTGCTGCAAGGCAAGTGCAAGCATAAGTGGCTTCCCTGATCACTTAACAGAACCTAATATCTCTCACTCAATCAGAATCCTATTAGAAATAATATGTGTAAGCAATTATAGCACATAGCAGATTTCTAGGCACAATGATATTATTTTCAGACACATGTCACTGGTCCTTTTGAGACCTTTCTGTCCTGAAATGGTGAAACAGAGACAGAGGCAGGGATAACTGGCAGATTTCTTATTTCTAGATTTGTCCTAAAACCAACAGATCCAGCTCCCTCCTACCTAGTACCAGTAAATTTAAAGAAAACAACTCATAAAACAGCAGCAACAGCAACAACAAAATCTTAAAATATATTAGTGTAGTGTCAAGCATCAGAAGCTGCTCTCCAACCACTTCAATAAGCGTTCTAGCAGGTAACCCAATTTTTCAGTTGGCGTTCAATATTTTGGATCCTTTGCTTCAATGCTAAAATACTCAAAATGGCTTAAATAAATTAGAACCCAGAGAAAAGTGTAAAATCTTTTGAGTTGAACATTTTAAGGGAGTTGATGGGGGCAGTTTTGCCTGGAGACTGGTCTACTGTGTAGGCTTTTTACAAAGGACTACAGAGATTGCTGGCTTCCAAAAATGAGGAAGTCACCAAGTTCACCAGTCCAAATTCTAATGACTCACAATGGAACCCTGATAGTGCTGTTGTTAAATCATTTGCACATGGGTGGGGCTGAGATGACACATAGCCCTATTTTCCTACGTGGTATCTCAAGTATGTTGGGTTTCACCTTCACCCCCACATTGAAAAGTACAGAAGTCAACACAGCTAAAGGACTGCCTCCTCCCAGTTACACACAACACACATTTATTAACAGGGGATGTCGTGATAGCTCAGCAGAGCACTGTCTTCTAAGTTGCTGCATCCAAGAATCAGCATGTACCCAAAATGTACGTAAATAAATAAGGCAAGGGTGACACAACTGCATTCTTTGTCCCAAAGGGGAGAACATGTAGTCACTCCCAGACCCAAGGCTAAAGCGAAAAGAAGTTTGCCTTTATGTGAAGATTGGGAACATGCCAGAACAAACATAATTTTTTAGAGAGAGAGAAAAAGTTAAAACCAGTCTATCTTATTTCAGTCTCTTGCTTCAGAATTGGCAACTTGTAATCAACAGGATGTTTTTCAAGTGTTGCTGGACCCCCCAAGTTCCTGCCATGAGATGCTATGGTGATTCTGACAGCTGAGACCCAACAACCCAGCACACGCTGTCACTGCACAACCACATTCTTAATGGACCCCAGAGCGAGGTAAAGGCATGCCCCTCCCAGTTTTTACACAGATGGTGCCCTTGAAATTTTCCATAGCTAGTATATTCTTGTGGTTAATTAGTTACCTGAGCAATTTCCAAAATAGAAAGAATATCTGAACATAATTAAACCCATCGTAGGACCAAGCTGGCAAGCTTCAACATCATTAACCCAGAAGGGCTCAAATGAGCAAGGGATGGATAATTCTCACCTGATGAATGGACCTCACTAGATTACACCCTAACCTCTGAAATATGTAGAACATTTAAATTATAAAAAGCCAGAGAGGCAAAAACAGGTAGAGAAAGAAACTAGAAAGGGAAGTTGCCACTAGAGACAAAAGAACAACATTCCTTTTCAAACAACTCTCAAGAAATCCTGCAAAAAAGATAAAATTAGCAAGAGAAGGCTATTAGCTCTCTGTTGCTCACCTTTATGAGACCATTTTCAGGAATCAGTTTGTTAAATTCCACTGAAGCGCAGAGGCACACACCACAACCTTTCTCCTGGGACGCAGAGTCATACCACACAGAAGCGTGTGGGCAGATGCCAAAACATGTGAGGACATGAAACTCTTTCTGGAGAAACTCAATGTTCTGCGTGGCAACGAGGATTAACCTTGTGCACACGTGGAGAAAACAGGTGGTTCCACACATCCAGTTGTCCTTGGGGTTATTTTTACATCCAACTCTATAATTTCTTTTAATTACTTACTGTAAAGCACGGGAAAGGGCTCGTTACTTATAGCTTAATAGAGGAGGAAAAATAATGGACTATTTTCTCCTGTCCATTACTCTACCCTGGCTCCCAACTCTCCTGAGTTGTCACTGTTCATCTGAACAGCACAAGTATGGCATTTTCCACACCCTCTTCAAAATAATGAGCCGTGTGGGCCCTATTCAAGAAACTGGCTGTGCTCCAGAGGTATGACAAAATATAAGGAAAAATATTAACATCTCAGATGACCAAAGATCCATGTTGGCTGGCCAGAAAATGTCCACATGAGTGAAGCCATCGGAATGCTCCTATGTGGAAACATTCACTTCTGTGAATAACAGGACTGGGAGAACATCTGTGGGTCTCCACCCCTTTTCATTAAGCACTGATTCTTACAGATGACATGCAAACTCAAATACCAATATGTTGCATGTAAGCACAGGGTGAGGACTATATTTTTATCAAGTAATTATAAATAAATACAGCACTATATTTTTTGGTGGGGGTGGTATATGAGTGAGATCTTTGGAAGATGCTTTGAGCAGCTACATAAATGATAAATAATATTAAGCTGCTCTTTGTATTAAACATGATTTGAAATATAAAAGCTGGCCAGGCACAGTGACTCACACGTGTAATCCTAGCACTCTGGAAGGCTGAGGTGGGAGAATTGGTGAGGGCTTGAACTTCCAGGCTAGCCTAAGAAGGAGCAAGACCTATCTTTACAAAAATTAGAAAAAGTAGCCAGGCGTGGTGGTACATGCCTGTAATTCCACCTCCTCAGGCGGCGGAGGCAGGAGGATCATTTGAGCCTAGGAGTCTGAGGTTTTAATCCGGCCCACGGGGTGTGTGTGTGTGTGTGTGTGTGTAAAAATAATAGTTAATGTTTATTAACTATGAGGTAGATAATTTAATTATCCATCGTTTACAGCTGAGGAAACTGAGGCTTGAGGAGATTTAGCAAATTTCCTAAGACCATACCGCTAGTCTGCGGTGGAGATGGAACAGGAGTCAGGACTGGCTGGCAGTGCCTCTCTCCATATTGAGTCAGATATGGATGGGATGTCTTCTTTTTTGAGGGAGGTCCTCTTGGCAGAGATATCCTGCAGACCCCTTGCGCCAGTTTCTTACTTATAAAGCCTAGTTCCACGTGATCATTTCTGATAAGCAGTTTGTTTATGCACTCATCTCACAGAGGTTTAACATCACCCTCATGTTCCACCATTACTACCTTTTGCTAAATCTTGAATTATTCCCACAAGATACTGACAAACTATGCATAAAGGTAACTTGATGAGATGTCAGAACACTTTTTTCCCTGAGAAGATCTCTTCAGGTATTGGAATAGACCCATGTATTTTTCAAACCAGTAGCATAACTACCAAATACTCCGTCTGTCAAGACTACTTGAGGAAAAGTTTTCAATCAAGATCCAAGTGTCATTGTGCCTTTAAAAAAATAATTGTAGCCTAAAATCTTTCTTTATAGCACCTAAAGCACCCCTCAAAGTCCTGTGGTCTGACACCTCATGCCACAGCATTTGAGGCCCATCCATTTGTCCTGTTCTTCAGGAATATAGCTGAGGGGCTGAGGTACAGCAAGACAATCTCAAATTTATTCTCAAGGAGTCATTTGGACAATTGGTTAAAACCACAAAGAGCAGATGGCCCAACATGGATGGAGCATCTGATATGATTGTGTCGACAAGACAAATGAGTCAAAATAACCAAAAGAAGGAAGGTCATGGAATGGGTTCTCTCCCACCAAACTAGCACATAGAGGCCCTTGGTGTGAACAACAAGGCCACTGGACCCCAGAGCCACAAAACATACCTGGGCTGACACTGGGTTACTTGATGATAGCACAAAACACAACACCCTGTGCCTGGCCATACCTGGCCCAGGGAAGAGAGCCGACATGCAGAGAAGCAGCTGCAAGGAGCCTGAGAACAAAACTGGAAATGCCTGTTGTGAAAGCCTTCAGTGGTGTTATTTACAAAAGAAAATGTGTATTTGTCAGTGATGTGTCAGCTAGCCTTTGGCTGTCTACCTGTGTGCCCCAGAACGATCTCATGTGTGCCAAATATCAACGCAATTATCCAACTGTGACTGCTCCATAAAGAGGAAAAGTGGCTTGCCCCTAAAAAGTGGTCCTATCAACAAGTCAATGGAAAAAAAAAAAAAGAAGAATGTCTATTGGGAAGCAGTAATCACTCTGCCTGGCTCCATTTACCACAGTTTTAATGCAATAGAACTGAAGGGAGATTTTTTTTTTTCCATTCTCAGCAAAAAGGAAGACTGAGACTGAATCTTTCATGGTAAGGAGTTATGTGAGGATGACCTGGAATATATGCCTTTCAAGATGTGAAGCTGTTATCTAGGCCATAAAATCAAGGTGTTTTTATATGATTCCTGTCTAATACAGGAAACTGCCTGGCAGCTTTAAGGAAGAAATCTAGCAATAATACATCAGAGTTCAATGTTTGTATCACATTTTGGCAGTTTTAATTTCTTTTATAAAGTACTAGTTAATTACAAATCTTGGGGGAAGTATAAAATCATTCCTCAAAAATGAATCCCTTGGGTATAAAAGTTGCAAGCTTAGCAAGACGTCGTCTGATTGAAGATACATCTCTTGAACTCAGTTCCTGGAAATAATGTTAACAGTTGAGAAAAGGGTTCTGAAGGCCTAATCCACAGTGCATGGTGATGGAGCAATTCTCCCTTCTAATAAACACCCCTGTGCTTTTCCGATCCATCCTTGCTAGTCATGATGCATCAACTTTCCATGACAGGAAATTCTGCAAGTGGCAACGTGCATCCTTTCCATGGGTATCACTAGAACTGGCACAAGCCCATGACTGTGGTGTGGTCAGGCATTATTTCCACTGGAAATAATAATAATAATGCCAGCTCTTGGAACAGTCTAGTATTCTCACTGTAAACTTGAGATGAGGTAAAAGATGGAGCCTTCACTTAGAAGTTCGCCTCTTATTTCTCATCGCATCTCATACACTGGTAACTGAAGCTACGGAGAAGCAGGTATTCTCATCCACTAACAGTGGAAATAAAAACAGTCCAAGCCCTTTGTAGGACAATTAGGCAGTATCTATCAAAATAGAAATGAATTTTCCTGTGGTCCCAGCAATTCCACTTATGAGAACAGATGTACAGATACATGTATACAACACTATTGTATGTACATGTATATATGACACTATTAATTGCAGCAAGATATATATTAGCAAAAATACTAAACATAGCCCACTTTCCAGCTATAGGAAAGTAGATAAATGATAGCACATACTAACCACCCATGCAACTATGAAGAAAAATGAGTTATTTCCCCATATACTAAACTGGAAAGCTTTCTGCCACATAAGTGACAAAAAGAAGGGGCAAAACATTGCATATACGGCATAATATCTTTGTTTAAAAAATGGAGGAAAATGATAACACATTCCCATTCATCCATATTTACACAAACACATTATAAAGGATTCACAAGAAAGTAACACAAATCATCTATTGATGGTGTGTGTTGGGGAAACAGGCACGAGTGCAGTGAGACCCCTCAACTTCTTTTTAATACTATTTTGATTTTTGAATGTTACAAATTAGCAAAAAATTAAATAAAAAATAACCAACTTAAATAAAAATGTTTAGCCCAGTGGCTTCATTTTTGGCCCCAAACCATCTCCCATAATGCTATGATGCAACAGATATTCCAGAATTTTCTTTGCTCGTGTGTGTCCTACTAGTGACAACAATTAATAAGTCTGGTGGGAGCCGTCTCAGTTTGGGGTACACAAAACTAATTTGAGGTAGGACAAGTGGGCACAGAAGACACTCTCTGGGACAGTCCCTGGGACTGTGGGCTGAAGACTCAAGTTCTAGCTCTGCCTAACTTCTCCGTTAAGTTGACCCTATGAAACAGCTGTCATTTGACCACTTTTTACCAATAAATTAGACGTATTCATGGGTGAACATGCTGCCTCACCTCTGTGATACAATGAGGATAAGTATACTGACCCTGCCTAATTCTCAGCATCGCACTAGGGATTGTGAATAGATGAAAAAGGACTTTGTAAGGCAACTCTACAAACAACTTTTGTAAAACATAACACAAGTCCGGGTGACCAGGGGCAAATACAAGAGGGGAATGGGACTCATTCCTAAAGTGCCTGAGATAGTGAAATAGTAGAGAAGAGAGAAAAGTTCCAAAGGATAAACTCTAACTATAAACCAAAAAACAAGAGCAGGCTGACCTAAAGTGGAAAATGTGGTTAAATGAGTCCATATGTGGACCTCTGCAGTTGAACATGCTCAAAATTCTGGAAAGCCTGCTAGGGAAGTCAGAGTGACATACCTTGGAGTAAACTGTCAGGATACTGACTTGAACATGAATGTGAGACCAATGTTGAATGAATAACCCAACAAGGTGGCCCTTCCTCCTACAATGGATATAGTTCTGGAGAAGTGTACCTGTCGCACACAGGTAGGCCTCCAAATTACCTCCAAAATCAAATGCAAACTTCAAACGGTTCTGAAAATGCTCCCAGAGGACCTTTTACCTCAAATTTAGAGATTGAATGAAAAACCACTCTTTAAAATGGCAAAAAGTAAAACCCAAAGAGCTTCTCATCTCCATATGTACAGTCATCTGGAAAACAGATCTCCCATTAAAGGGATGGTCAAAGCCGAACCACAATGTTAAACTAATTACAAAAATTCAAGGGCTGCTTTCCTACCTTCCTGGAGTGAAATATTCCACAAGGCTAGAAATAACCACATGAGAAAGTTCAAAGAAGATACTCCAACTTGGTTCTGCTATCCAGACATTAGATTAGAAAACCAGCTACTTGGAACTCAGAAAAAGCAAGTAATAGATTCCTATTTTGATTAGACAAGGCCTTTGTGCAAGGTGCCTGTGAACACAGAGATGAGGAGCTGCTACCTTCAAATTCTATGTCAAGGACATAGGTACAAGCTCCTGTTTCATCAGCAGAGTTCTGGTTGGTCAGCTGAAGATGAAGGTCAGAACCAGCTGTGTTTCTGTAATCCCCTCATTTGAAGAGCAGTCAACTATAGAACATGTTTATTCCATGATGGGGGGGGGAAACAAATAGTTTTTAATCTTCATTTCTGCCTTTTCTCCCTTCAGAGCTGCAAAGGTCACCCAAATTTCTGTATTTAGCTTACCTGTGAAAGCCTTTCTTTTAGATTTCAACATGTCAGATTGGCAGCTTAGGACAACAGCAATTTTAGCCTTTTTCTAAAATTTACTTTTTAACTAAGTGTTCATTTAACAGACATTTTCTGCACCTAGGCGCTGGGGACACCAAAATGAATGAGATAGAATCTCTGCCTTTGGGGACTTCTTTGTTAAATGGTGTATGGGGCACGGGTTAGACACTTACATCAACAATGCAGGACATGTTGTAACTGGCATATGCACAGAGGCCATTCCCAAGAGAGGGAATGTAGTGGTGAGCAGGTCTTGTTCAATACAGATCATATTTTGCAGAACAGAAGATTATAATATCTGATCTGCTATCCTTTTAGCATGTATAACTCATAAAAGCAAGATGAAGAATCCAGGAAGAGTACAATGTTGGTGAGCTTCTGGGGCACATAAGCTGGAAACCATAACTCATTTATAGATTCTTAGCCAGACTGATTTTCCATTAAAAACGTCTTCCTTGCTGATAATAACAATGTGGAAATATTTCTTTTCCATGTGGGAAAAACATGTTGAATCACTTAGCAAGTACCTACAGGGCCGCCTACTATGTATGTTCCCAGCTCTCAGCTATGTGCTATGGGGACTAAGACACATTTTTGTTTTCAAACGGTTTGCAATCTGATTGTAGAGTTAATATTCAAATAGGTGTGAGATAAAAGGCAAACTTAGTTCTTGAGGATAAGGACCACATCTCCTGCAAACTTTGAAAAAATTAGACATTTATTCAACTTTCTGCCATTACAGATTTCTGGCAATCACATACCGCTTCCCTTTGGGATTTTTGAATTGAGAATAGAATAGAAACCAATTGCCAACAAGAATCAAACTGAAGGGTCAGGTGCAACATCAGTCCAGGGATCTATTGCTTTGGTTCACATGCTCCAGAAGATACCAGATCTCTTGTCTTTTCATAGAAAGGAGTAGGTAATGGGGACAAGATAAGAGTCCAGAATATTTCTTTGCTGTTACTCCTTTTTAAGAAGCAAGCACCCTTCTGGAAACACAAAGATGGGGGAAAAGAATTTCCCTCGACATTGTTTTAAGCACAGAGAATTTAAGTAGTTAAATTCTCCAAGTAGTCTCCAAGATCACAGAGCTAGTAAGTGGTGGACCTAAAATCAAATTCAATCTTCAAGCCCAGGAATGTGGGTACCAGGCCTGGTCTACCTCAAGAAACTTCTATTTATGGCAGGGTGTGGTAACTCATGCCTATATTCCTAGCACTATGGAAGGCTGAGACAGGTGGATTGCTTGAACTTAGCAGTTCAGCCTGAGCCTGAGCAAGAGGGAGACCCTGACTCTACTAAAAATAGGAAAACAAGCTGCACGTTGTGGTGGGCACTTATAGTCTCAGCTACTTGGGAGGCTGAGGTATGAGATGAGGATCACCTGAACCCTAGAGGTTTGAGGTTGCTGTGAGCTATGACGCCATGGCACTCTACCCAGGGTACAGACTAAGACTCTATCTCCAAAAAAAAAAAGAAAGAAAGAAAAAGAAAAGAAATTTCCATTTACAAAATGCTTCTTTCAAGTCAAAAGAGTATCCTGAACAGGATGCTCTACAGCAGTGGTTCTCAGCCTCCCTAATGCCACAACCCTTTAATACAGTTCCCGTGGGTCACAACCCATAGGTTGAGAACCGCTGCTCTACAGCATCTATCTAGACTGACTAAAACATTTTATCTCCAACTCCTAGCATAGGATATGACACTGCAAAGACACACAATAATAACTTAATTGCTATATAATTGCTTCTACAATTAACTACTAATCTGGGAGGGGCAGACCATAAATGGCCCAGAACTCTAGATAGGGCATGTTTACTATGGACAGGAATCTTTCTAGAGAAGGTAGAATTCCAGTTGGGTCTTGAAGAGTGACTAGGATTTAGATGGTTAAAAGAAGCAGAAAAAGTCATGAGTAAACAAATTAGACCCAGAGAATTACAACAAAACAGAGTTTGGATTTGGCCAACTCAAAGTTTTAGTTATGAAGACTACTGGTGAAGCTTTTGATTATCTTGATAATAAGTCATTTAAAATATGGTTTTGGTGGATGTTTTTTTTTTTTTGGAGCTGAAAAGTATTCATGCTAAAAAAAGGGGTTGAAATTTATTAAGCGTCTACTATACCAAACACTGATCTAAGAACTTCAGATGTATTAATTAGCATATTTAATCCCTGCCAATACTTTGTTAAGTGGTCAACGTACAGAGAATTTAAGTAAACTTGCCCAAGATGAAATACTTTGTAAGTGTTAGGCCTGGGATCAGACTCATTCCTGGGACTCAGAAATATTGTCCCAGGTCTTTTGCTGTCATGTGGAAGTTTCGTACCAGAAAATTTCTTTCAAGTCAGAGGAAAATCTTCAGCAGGCCTCCTATCTCAAAGCCCCTGGATTTCTGATGATTTGCGATGCTGCAAATCCCTTCTAAATGCATTTTAATCCAAGTATTTGGATGATGAAGTCAATGATAGGTTCCTTTAAATCACAGGATATTCAATTTACTTGGCTTCTAATTCAGCAATTCCCAAACTTTCCTATATATCTGAACCACCTGTGGAAGTTTCTGAACATAACATAGGCCTAGAGGTCCTATCCCAAACCCATAAATCTCAGATATTAGGCCCTCATATATCTATCTATCATTTCTTAATTTCAGTAGTAATTCTGAGAATCACTAAATTTTTGTTTGCCTGTTTTTGTTTTTGAGAGAGAGTCGTGCTCTATCTCCCAGGCTACAGTGCAGTGGTATCACCACAGCTCACTGCAACCTCAAACTCCTGGGCTCAAGTGATCTTCCTGCCTCAGCTTCTTCAATAGCTGGGACTACAGGCAATCATCACTATATCTGGCTAATTTTCTTTCTTTCTTTCTTTCTTTTTTTTGTAGCAATAGGGTCTCACTCTTGTTCAGGCTGGTCTTGAACTCCTGGCCTCAAGTGATCATCCAGACTTGCCCTCCCAAAGTGCTAAGATTACAGGCATGAACCATGCACCCAGCCTGATCATCATGTTTGAAAACCCTGTGTATATTGTGTTCTATTTGATTAGCATCTGCAATAGTTCACTTACTAAGTTCCTCAGCTTTCCACTACGAAGCTTGAGCAACAACACATCAAAATCATATATTCATTTTCTCTCCTTTCAAGAGTTTTTCCCTTAAAAAAACTAAATTCAAAAACTTGTTAGGATAAACATTTTTAATCTTTCCCTCACTATGTTCTTCCTTGGCACACAGAAGGGTGTCAGATTCTGCTGTAGAGAAAAAAGTGGATACTAGGCCAGGGTGACAATATCAGCTTGCACCTGCTTTAGGCCCTCTACATTAGTGCAGCAAGGGTGAAATATAGTTTCTTACTTGAATACTGCAGATCATGGCTAGAGACAACCTGAGTGGTAGTAAGAGGACAGGGTAGATAAAGTTACTGGTCTCTAATCCTGGCTCTGCTTCTATAGCTATATTATTTCTTATCATTATTTAGCTTCTCTAAGTTTCAGTTTCTCCCTTGGTTATATACAAATAATATCTAACCAATCTTTTTTAAAATGGCTCTCTGTAAGATCAAATGAAACGAGATGTGTGAATACATGTTTTCATGTATGGACTACAACACATTTGAACAACGTTATTATCAAAGTATGCAATCTTGTCCACATGACTTTAGCCAAGGAAATCATGTAGGAATCTTAGTAAAAACAAACCAAGCAAATTTGGGTCCTAGTACCAACAATTAACTGGGGCATTGATGAGGACAAGTTTTTATAACCCCCTCATGCAGGTTGGAGCAGCGATGGTGAAGGTTCTCCTAGGGTTTTAGATGCCTGACTTTGAGGAGCAATGAGAGGCTCTGGGACAATAGATACGACCAAGTTTAAGAAAGTCATAGTTAGGGATGTGAAACCCAGGGGAAACAATCTGATAATTTAGGGAAAGCATTTTAAAATAAATTTTATGAATGATAAGACATTTTAATGATTAACAAAACATTTAGGATAAGGTCATCTTGTATTGCTTCTCAACCATTGCTCATAATTATTTTTAAAAATTATGCAATGCAAAAAACCAAATCACCCTTAAAAGGCAGTATCCACTTTATCAGGTTACCCTTTGTTGAATGCTCTCAATAAGCAGGTGAATACAGCGCTCAGTGCAAGCGAATGGTTCAGTCTGCTGCCTGACTGCCCTGCTCAAGTGTGAGAGAGAAGGCTAGGAATGTGGGTGTAGGTTTGGTATTAGAAGGGAAGTGGGACCTCTTTCTACTTCCTCAACTTGTGATTTTTTTTTTTTTTTTGAGATTCACAAAAGAACTAGGCAAATGTTTCCTGCCTTGTGGCTTCCTCGCTTCCATATCAAAAGCATACACATTTCTCAATTGATGACGCTAACTTATGCCCCAGTTAGCATATTTACACGATCCATGAATACCACATGCCGATTCTTACCCCGTGCAGCAGAGCAAAATCACCTCCTGACTTCACAGTGAAGGGACACCTAATAAGTGAGTGTGTTTTTAGTAAACTCATGCAAGATGCCGTTACCCAATTGCTAAAGTTAAATATGTTATTAATGAAGGCTTAAAGGCAAAATAGCACTCACAAAACAGATCTTTTGTCTCTTTCCCTCATAATCATGAAACCAACTTTTAGTAAATGGAAACATTCTCATAATTTAAGTTTCTTGTTTGGAAGAGAAACACACAGCATTTATAAATACTGTCAAATTAAAGACACATTGCTGAGTACTGAGAGACCCGTACATGTGAGAAAAAAAAAGTCCATCATAAAATCAGTGGAAGCAAATAACATCTTTGGTCCAGAAATTTCCTTCTACTGTGGCTTCTGTTGTAGAGGCACTACTGCAAATAGTTCCTTATGAAATGCTCTTAAATTGCAAAAAGTCTTTTAAGAGAATATCTAACAAGTATTTTTGTTGTCTTAATTTGAACACAAAATGATATCTGAAAATCAGAGGATAAAAAAGTTCAACCTCTAAAACAAATTAGGTTCTTTCAAAATGATATACTCAATAAATGACAATACAGTATGGCAGGAGGTTCTAAAATAACTCAGAGAATTTGCTAAAGATTGTTATTTATTATTTTTAGAGCAGACCTCTACGGGAGAGAATATATGAAGAGGTAATAAAAGCCTTATATGAGAAAATCAATGGAGTTCCTTATTAAGTGGACCTAAAAATGAATGGATCAATATAGGAAAAAAAAAAAAATCAACTAGGCCAGTGCCCAGTGCCTGGCACCCACTGGGCACTCAATTAAGGCCTGGTGAATTAATGAGTGAAGAAATCATTCCCTGTAGATAACACTGTTAACTTTTTTTTTAAGCCTTGAAACAGAAGAAAATATACATAAACTATAAAGTATGTGATATTGTAAAGGGATATGGACAGTAAACTGTTCTGCTGACTGACAATATTGATACTTGAAAGGAGTATGAAAGATCATAAAGAATAAATATTCACTGATCCTTGGAGTGGCCTGCTCATCTCATGGTGTAAGCTTGCATTTTATGACATCTCTCTGTTGGTTAATCTCCAACTGTTCTACCGAAGAGTAAAACAAGAGATATTAATGTTGGAGCCTCCTGGTGTTGGGAAAGAAGTCCATTTCTCTGAGAGTTTACATTTAAAAGGAAAAACTCTTTGGAAAGCTAATATCTGTGGTACCCAGGAAGTGAAGTAAATGGTAGCAAGGTTGCTTATTTCAGCTGCTAAGCTCTCTGACAAATCTAATGTTAGAAGTTAATTTCTTTCTTTCTGGTTTTTTTTTTTTTTGAGATAGAGTCTCACTCTGCCACCCCAGGTAGAGTACCCTCACATCATAGCTCATAGCAATCTCAAATTCCTGGGCTCAAGCAATCCTCTTGCCTCAGCTTCCTCCCTAGCTGAGACAACAAGTGCCTGCCACAATGCCGGCTATCTTTTTTAGAGATGAAGTCTTGCTCTTGCTTAGGCTGGTCTTGAACTCCTGACCTCACCAATCCACCCACTTTGGCCTTCCAAACTGCTAGATTACAGGTGCAAGCCACCGTGCCCAGCCAAAAGGTAATTTCTTAAACAATTTGCCCATCTGCTAAGGACTCTTTCAAACATTCTGTTCTGCCTGACCCAAAGGAAAAATAACTTGTGAGAATCCATATAAATGTGAAAAAAGTAAATTACGACACTTTGCAAAGAAACAGATTTCCTGACACTCAGTTCATGATACTATTCCCATCTAGAAGAGTCAAAGATATAAATATATCATTGTCTTTGCTAGGATTGTTTGTGAACTAAAAATAAAGAGCACACTTATGATCCATACAGTAGAAAAACTTGAGTGCAAAGGTACTTACTTCAGAGAACACCTAACTCCAACCACTCACGTTAGTGTCATTTCTAAAAGGGTGTCAGCCTCTGCTTAGACATTTACAAGAAAATGACCAAATTCGAAAGAAGCCTCTTTTTTTCTTTATTAGATTTTAAATGACCCTTATAAAGTGCTTTGTATGCAGTAAGCATTCAATATTAAATGCTTAATTAAATTGAACTGAAAGGTCTCCTAGCTATCATAGTACTTAACTTTACATCAGCAGTCCTGGGTCTGCTTTCTAAGGCAACACAGCATACACCTACACATCTATGATAATTCTTCATAGATGAAGAACATCTATGATAGTTCTTCAAAGTTTTAAAGACTGTCCTCACAATATGGATGACAAAAATACATCATGATGCGTGCTGCCACTCTAATCCCCCAGCCATAGCAGGCATCAACAATCAGAACATTCTTTCTCATTGAGCCTGGACAATTTCAGAATTCTTCCAACCTGGCATTCCATGTAGTCACTATCATGTGATTAAGGCTGCTAGGGGAAACAAAAACCATTTGCCATTCCAGCCTAAGTCTTCTTGTCCCCAAGCCACCCATTTCAAGTTCCCTTAACAATTCCTCACATTCAATGCTTTCAAATTCCCTATACGTCTGGTCACAATGATAGGAACATACACTCATTTATCAATGAGGTACAACAAACTATTTATCAATAAGCTATTTTAGTTCTTGAACTGAAGGTAATATTCTAGAGTCAGTCTTTTTAGAAAGCAGAGAGTTATTAACTTTTGACTTTGAGTATTATGCTTCTAAGGGTGCAGTGCAGAATTTCATTTGGATTTGTTAACAGCCCCTGGTCACACCACTAGCTCACACTGAACTTGCAGTTAATTTAAAACGCTCAGGTTTCCCTTCCACAATGTGCTGATCAGTCACACCGCTCCCACCCCTCAAGACTTCACCCTTACCTATTCTGTCCTGTGTTTACACAA
The DNA here is from genome assembly GCA_963573935.1 of Arctocebus calabarensis. Lineage (NCBI taxonomy): Eukaryota > Metazoa > Chordata > Mammalia > Primates > Lorisidae > Arctocebus > Arctocebus calabarensis. Next base: position 18,158 of record CAUYON010027480.1, read on the forward strand.
TTGATGTTTTGAACTTAATCATAATAAACGTAAATGATCTAGATTCCGTCATTCAACAGAAGGTCTGCAGTATTTGCTGGCTTTATGTTTCAACAGGATAAGCATATCGTCTGTGCCTTCAGACACGTTATCAGCCAGCATGTCGATGCTGGATGTGTTTTCCCAATGCTGCATGACAGAGAATACCTTCGAGAGTTTGGCCTAGGAATGTGGCCTGGGACTCTGCCAAGCATCTCCCTCCAGCAACATGACTGCAAATTTCTCGACCTTCAGATTCTACATGATGTAAAAGAAATTTGTCTGTGTTTAAAAACACATTCAAGAAATAAGTGAACATGTGAAAAGATAGAGAAACTTGTTTCAATTTGGGCATAGGGAAACTTGCTTCAATTTGGGCATAGTTTCAGCTTTCAAAGGCACATGAAAGCAGAAAGCAAGCATCAAAAAAGGGAACTGCTGATGGTAGCAGCTCCAAAATCAAGACTGATTAGACTGAATCCCATGTGGCAAAAATTTTATTCAATGAGCTTCCTCTCTCCCTGCACCCCCTTCAAAACTTTTTTTTAAAGAATTTTTTCTTCTGGAAAATTTACACCCTTTTTAAAACTTTCTTTTTGCTAAAAATGAAAGTTTTCTGCCCCTGATTGCCACTGCGGATGACACAAAGTACAGACAATACAACGACTTTCTTTGGTTAGCACGCTATTTTTCCTCTGCTTACCAAAATTGGCACAGATTTAAGAAACACTATATTCCATTCCCTGAAGCACAGAAATTGGCATCTCCACTGGCATCCACAAATTTCAAGACATTTAAAAGAAAATCCATAAGTTTACAGTTGCTGTTTAAATGAACTTTATCATTTCATATATTCCAAATATAATTCCCCGAGTGAATCAAATTATGCATAAGAAATTTTAGAACTAAGCTAACCAAATGACTTTTATCATAGATATTGCAAAAAATGTTATTCATCTACTTCCTTCCATGTCTGCCTTCCTGTCAGCAAAGCAAATAATTATTTTTCTATAAGGCTTCTTCATTGCCTACATCACTAGTGAGAATCTCGATTAGTGAGAAGCAACTGTTAATCTGTTCATTCAACAACTTTTATCAAACTTCTTCCTCTGCCATCAGTGTTGTTCTGGATGCTATTATGGGAGCACTCAAAAATGAAGTAAATGAAGGTTTTTTTCAGCCAGTTTGAAATTATTGGTTCCTGGTTTCATGGCTTTTTTTTTTTTTTTTTGGTGCTGGCTCACATATCTTTATTCTAAGATTAAGGGAATCCTTATAATTTCCTTCCCCTTCTCCTTTTTTGTTTCTTATTTTTTGGTGTTTATAATCCTGCTACATCTATGACCCTTTATTTATTCGTATGTCTTCTTAAATCACTAAAGTCAAAATTGAATCATAGATCAAAGACATTCTTAAAGGTCTCTCTACTCAATTTATTTGGTGTTACTGTATCTCAGAAAGTGTAATGAATTGCCTATGGCAAATGAATCAAATCAGAACCTTTGTACTCAATGTCTTAGTACATAACCCTAAAAATAATAATTGTTGAAAAGGAGGCCAGCCCTTGTTTCCTGGCAGGCTATTCTTTATTTGGTTACTACATTAAAATGCTGAAAGGACTTTGTGTAGATACCGAGTTGTGGATCTGCTTGTTTTAAAATTTCATCTACAATTCCATATGTACACTCTCCCCCTCGCACCCCCCACACCTGCCAAATCTGAATGGGATGGCAAGAAATCCTAGTAACTATAGCCTTGGAAAAATGGAAATAAGCCATTTGGCTGGTAAAGCTGGTAGTTTTGTTCTCTAGGTGGCACTATTACTTCAATTTTTGATGAGTTGCTAAAATTACTCGAACTGCTTGTTTTTTTTTTGAGTTTCCATTATACAGCTTTTAAGTTTATACAAAATTTAATCACAGATTGTCTTCTAGGTTTTATTTTAATAAGCCAATTTGAAATTCAGTGATTTTTTTAAATCATGTAATTGCACATCTCCTTGTTTATATTGTCTTAGAATTAAGAAATTCTCTTTTGCATTTTCTCCAGAGAGGCATGTCAAAAACACAGAAGGTTGTCATAAAGTTTCCGTCAGACCAAAGGAACAAAGATGAAAGCACATTTAAGGGCTATTAGGTTCTGGGAGCTTTTAAAATCAGGACATTACTACCACCATGAAAAGTTCTTTCAAGTGAACCTTTTGGGAAAACTATATAACATTTGTTACTCTCTGGGGTCTCTGGAAATAAACTTTTGCTTTATATGGCTGTCACTGAAGCTTGTAAATTTACTTTGCTTTCCCCCAATCACCCTCCCATCCCACACGCAGTTTCCTAATTCACCTAATGCAACCCATCCTCAAACATTAAGCAATTTATAAATCAGATATCAGGGTAATGATCCACTTCTAGGCAGCCAGTATATTAGGCCAGATTTGTCTCACCAAGAGCATAAGTGTCCCAGAGTTGAATTTGAATACTTACATTTAAATGAACACTTCCATACAAATCTGACCAGCTCCTCCTGTTTTTCTACAGAAAAGAGAATACCTTCCTCCTCCTTTCAGAGAACACACCCATTTACCACCCTCTCCCCAGCAACAATTTTTCAATGTCAATACATTAGAGAGCCCCATTGTTCTGCATCCACCATCAATAATGATTCTATAGATTCAATAATTGGGTCCATGACTCTTTAAAGACTTTTTAGTATGAGCATTTCTAGAAATCCAGGAATGCATTTAAGTATAAAATTACTTAGGATTAAATAATTCTGTTATTTTAAGTGGAAGTTTAAGGGAACTTTTAGGATACATCTGCCTAAGCTTAAAAACATGAAAACCTGGGTGGCACTTGTGGCTCAGTGAGTAGGGCACCGGCCCCATATACTGAGGGTGGCAGGTTCAAACCCGGCCCTGGCCAAACTGCAACAACAACAAAAAAATAGCTGGGTGTTGTGGTGAGTGCCTGTAGTCCCAGCTACTCAGGAGGCTGAGGCAAGAGAATCACCTAAGTCCAGGAACTGTGTGACGCCACAGCACTCTACCCCGGGGGATAAAGTGAGACTCTGTCTCTACAAAAAAATAAATACAAATAAAATAAAATTAAAATTAAAAAATATATGAAAACCTTCCAAGGTTTCCTAGGGTTAAATCCCACATGCAAAGACATAAGGATTTCATTTGCCAACATCATTTATTGCTTAGCATCGCTCCATACTAAGCAGAGTAAATGGATGCAGAGTGTAACCAGTAAGTTTGCTCATTCACTTCTGAAGCCCATCTGTGCATGTTATTCATCCTAATAAAGAAAATTTATCACAACACAACTTAATGTGATTCTTGTTCAAATGATGTCTTCCTCCATTGAACAAGAGCCAGCACTTTAAACCTAGAATTCCAGAGAATTCTCTCCTGGATTCCTTTTTAAATGCAATTCACAGCTTGAGATCACAGAGCCTGCCAGTGGGTGAATGGCTGCCCTAGATGGCTGAGAGTCCTTCAATTAAGTAGCAATTTTGCAATTAGTGGAAACTGAGTGCTCTACAATTGTTTGAAAACAAGTTAAGGCAAGTTAGCAATTACCCTATTAAAGGGATATATTCACTTGCCTTAGACTAGGGAGCCCCCTCACAGAAACTGAACTCTTCAACACAGGGACATCCAAGTTGAACATGAAGGTTTTAATCATTAAAATAAAATCGGTATGATAGACATCTGAAATAGGGGTCCCTTTCATCTTAAAAGATATTCAGAGTTGTCTGTTTTCATTCAGGAATTCGGAAATCATTCTCTCTACTCTGGGACTAGTTTCCTAGACATTAACATTTTAATAAACTGATAGCATATGACCTGTCCATTCTTATACATCTTCAGTTTTCTAAAGATACAGTCTATGATTGGGATCCAAAGCTACTGGCTGCGTTGCATTTATGTATGCTATATCACAGTTCACATATGTAGAGTTCTGAGAGAGATTTACAGAAGGTTTTAAAAGATGAATGCAAAAAATGTAAACAAGCTCTTTGCTATACTATTAGGTGGGCATGCTGAGAGCTCTCTGTGTACTGAGCTACAAACTAGAGTTATTTATATTAGAAAGAAATGAGATTATCAATCATCCACCTTTTAACTATTAAAAAGCTGGGACTCTTATTAAAGATTCCAGGAAGGGGGAAATAGTTTCCATTCTAATGGTGTCCATGTAAACAAGGACTTTGAGCCAGGACTTTAGAAACTTGCATTATTTACAGGATTTCCCCTTTGGGAAGAAGTCAAAATGAACCAGAAATAACCCAGCATCTCCCCTCCCAATTTTTGGCCATTATAAGATGAAGGCAATTAACTCACATGGTATAAATGAATCATTTGAAGTGATTACTACATTTTAGGCAAATGATCACATTCTTGGTTCCTTAGGTTTGCCAGTAAAAGCTATGCACAGTGAAAAGAGATCCTAAAACAGATTTACTAAATGCCTTATTTTCTGAATACACAATTAATGTTGACCTGCTATCTTAAATGGCCTTAGATATCTATCACCTTAAATTAAACAAGATTTCCACTTACTAACTCAGCTCTGAATGGGCTATGAAATTCTCCAAAGGTATGTGAAAAATTACTGTTATTTTGCTTTAAAAAATGTGATGTCTAAGTGTGTCTGCAATGTTCTAATGCTTCAAAACATGTACGTAAGTCTTGTTTATCTGGAAATTATTTCTTTCTGCTTATAAATAGAAAATGTTCTTGTAATATCTTAAAATAGTTCTACATACATAATGCTTTTCATATCATAGTACTTACTACTGGTCTATATTTACCAACATTTATCACTTTTTACAAAATAAAATAGAAGAAAAAAAGACATCGACTTTATGGCTCTGGAATTCCAGTAATGGTAACCAACGTGTTTTAAATTCCAGTAAAGGTTATGGTTACATTTCAACAAGTGTTTCTTTCCTTTCTCTCACCTCTGCTGCTAGTCCAGAGGCAAACTTACAAAAGAGAAGAGCAAGGTATTTGCAAAATCAGGGAATAGGAGTTTAGCGCTTGTTTTCAGGGGGTGGTGTTCCCCCATCAAACCTTTGTAGTCTGATTTCCATAGGCTATGTGATCTGTTATATGTAATGGCATGAAGCACCAGATGTCATAATCTCAGAAATCTCTGACCTAAAAGTGATAATGTTGCAGGAGGTAAAGGTTGAGGGCTCCTAGTTTACACAAATTAAGTCTGTAATTATACCACAATAAATTAAAATGCAAAAAAATACTTACATTAAATTGTAAGGCCCAAATGGCTTTTGACCTTATATCAAACATATAAAAATCGATTTTGGATACACTCAAAGGAGGGAGGGAGGATATTTTCCAAGAAGTTGAAACAATTGGGGGGGTATGTCTCTCAATAGCATAGCACCTTATTTACACACAGAAAAAAATGAACGTTCCCAATTACGTATCTCTTTGCTTTAAAGATAACAGTACCGGGAGGATCAATAAACACTCAGAAATACGCTTCTCTCTGCTTCTGGCTAAGAACGTTCTTGTATTTATTTTGTCAGAAAATGTGCACTGGTTGCTACTGACATGGCGATTCCTAGAGGAACCTAAAATAAGATCCAGGAAGCCTGAATTCGACCACCAACTGTAATTTATCACTGCTCCCCAGTGCAAGGAAAACTTTTTGCATTGGAGCCAAAGAAGAGTCAAAATTCGACTAGTCGCACGCCTACGGAGCTGCAGTCAGAGCACCATTCAAGTCCCTCCTTCCAGCTCTCTTAAGGGTTCCCGCAAAACCAGCCCTTACCACGTCCCCACCCCCGGCCTCCCGCCCACAGCAGCTGCTCTTGGAAGCATGGCCGGCAGAGGGCACCCTCTACCTTCCCTAGCACCGTTTCCCAGTGCTCTTAACTCCTCCTGGCCCCCCTCCACCCCATCCTTCATCCCCGTTCCACCCCCAATACAGAAGCATTGCATCCACCAGTTCAATCCCGGAGGCCCAAGACTTTTTCCCCGTGGGAGTGCCCCCAGTCTGCAATTTCCCCTTCTTCTTACCCGTCAGGCATAAAGCCTTCGGCTATTTCTTTCCAGGCTCAGCTCACTCACCTCTCTTCCCCGTTCTGCATCCCCTGATACAAACCGGAGTCAGGAATCCCTCCCCCCGTACACCCCACCCACCCCGCCCAAGTCAGAACTTTTATGTCCCTAGAGGGAGTTCCAGGAAGGGGCAGAGAATGAAGAGAAGAGTGGGTACCGCCGCCCTGGAGTCCCACAGACCCTCGCGGGTCTCCACGACAGAAATGCTCCAAGTTTCCCTAGTTACAGTGACTTTGGACTTGTAAGTCCGCTTTGGTCTCAACTCCGAGAAGCAGGTGCCCACGTGCAGACTGGCCCAAGCCTCGGGGACCGGATTCGGACAGAGAACGCGAGCTCCCTTCGCCTCCGCCCCCGGGAAATCGGCTCGGGGACGGAGTAGCCCTCGGGAAGAATTCATACCCTCGCCTCAACACCCTCCCCTAGTCAGGGCCGCCGACAGCTGGCGCCCTAAATCTCTCACTATTCCTCCTTGGCTGTAGGAGTATTGGGGGCATCCCGGGGGTGCCCTCTTTGCCCCTGCCGCGAAGCTTCGCGTCTCTTCTTGGCCTTCTCTCCTCTACTTAGAGGCTTCCCGGGGTCCCTCTCCCTCGGCTGTCCATTTGGGTTGTGGGATAGAGGGAGAAGGGTCCCCAAGGGGCAACTCCAAATCCCCCCCTTCTGGAGGGGAGCGAAGGAGAAGTCTGAGTCCTTACCACAACTTGGGGGGGGGACCGCAATCAACTTTCCCCCGAGGACGGGCGGCTCCCGTGCCAAACCCCACGCCAGGCGCTCGCCTACCTCGGGGTCCACACAAAGCTCACGGGTCCCGGGAGGCGGAGTCACATCGCTGTCCCGCTCCTGGCCCCAGCGCCCAGCCCTGGTCCCGGTGGCGGTGCCGCTCCCCGCTGGCCCCACAGCAGCGGTGGCAGTTGCATTCAAATGTCTCATCAAAGCTTCACCGGGAGGAGGTGAAGGGCGCACCGGGCCGGCCGCTCAGTCCGACCCGGTAGCCCGAGGCGCGACGGGGTGCGCGGGACAGGGCGCGGGCGGGTGCGCCGGGGCGCTGCGGCGCGGCGGGGACCCGGAGCTCCAGCCTGCGCTTGGCGCTGGGGTCAGACATTATTTAGCTCTTCGGTTGAGCTTGGATTGGTCAAACGGCGCCGCCCCCCGCTCCCCTCCCCCGACTCGTCCGCGCTACCGATACTCGTTCGGGGCGGCCGCTTAAAGTGAACGCCGCGCCTTTTCCTAGCTCCGGGTCGGCCTCCCGGGGTCCCGGGGCAGCCCGGGACTCTCCTCTCCTCTGGGACCGGTCCCCTGCTCCCGCTCCCTCGGGGGACCACGCGACGTCACCCCAGCAGCCCCGTGCCTGCCTGGAGAGCCTCGGCGGGACGCCCGGCAGTTTCGAGGGGTGGTCAAGCCCCAGCCCCTGGGAACCCTGGACACGTCCGGCACTCTCTGCCGAAACCTGGACAGTGCGCGCTGGAGCGGGAGGGAGCGAGTGCCAGTCGGACGCCTGGAGGTCTTGATCCCCTTGAGCGCAACTCTCCTCATCCTCCCCATCCCAGCACCCAAGTTCTGTGGGAGAGGGCCTGCGTTTCCCGGGCCACAGACACACCTCTCCGCACCTTCCCGCACGACGGAGCTCGCAAACGCGACCACACAATGAAATGGCACAGAGCATGGGGCTATTGGTTTACTCCGCTGCCTTAAACACGCCAGCTTAAACAGAGTTCGCGCACTGACCTCTCCAGAGTTTGCCTAATAGGAATTCAATCAAGATAATAACGGCATTTTTTATTAATGAACGCCCCCAGATAACGTTACACCAAGTTACTTGTTCCAGCCAGGAAGCCGAGGCAATGACAGACCTCGCTAAAGGCACACTTTTTCTAGCAGACCCAACAGAAAAACGGAAAGAGAAAGAAAGAAACCCACCTTTTCAGTTACTACTTGTCAAAGTAAACATCAAGGCAGCTGCTCTGAGGAAGACTTTGGCCGAAAACTCCCAGACTCTATTATTGTTACTGGTTCCCTTTGCTTCAGAAAAGGGTGGGTGGGGGGGCGAGTCTTTGGTGCCCAGTAGGTACTCCTTCTGTTCCGCAGCAAAGAAGTTAAATTATTGATAGTGGAAATTGCATGGCGGAGGTAATACTCGCATCCCTTGAGCGAGGAGCTCCATTTGATCTCGGCAGAGGCAGGGAGATTTCATGCTAGCTCGCCTGGGGGAGCGGCAGCGCCAGCAGCCCTCTGCGCGGTGAATGGGAAAGTGGGTGGGAGTCCACGAGAGGGCTCCACGGTGCCTTGACGTGCGCTGTCATATGATACCTCCGCTGCCTCGAAATAGACACTCTAGTGCACGAATTACCAGAATCAAAATTCAGCGCATTTAAAATGATACATCTTTTATTAGAAGAGTTCCGTTCCAGGGCATTGCATGGGTTTGCAGATGTTTTCACTTCCAGCCCTAGCAAACTTACACACATAAGCTAACCCTTTTTTAATAATGATCCTAGGCAGCAAAGATAAATAAAAACCCTTCTGCTTTAACCAGAACAGGGGGGAGGAGGTCGAGGGGAGAGGTGGCTGTTAATTCTCCACCACTCCACCCCACCCCACCCCCGCGGGCAGCAGATGAGCAAATAGTCTTTAGGGTTCGCACGTGGCTGTTGCCTAGACCCTTTGAGAGAACTTAGGTGGCTGGGGGCCAGAGGACTATTTTCAATTAGCCATCTGACGGTCTCCGTTAACTGTCTACCTGTGTTCCTGCTTTAAAACTGTTTTTTTCTTCCTAGTTCGACCAATTTGCACACATTATGAAATACCTAAAAATTTAGAATAAAGAGCAAGACAACAATGGCATGCCTAACCTGGAGTCTCAGGACCTCCTCAAAGCATAAAAATCACCTGGGTGAATGTTAAAATGAAGATTCTCCCTCCGGAAATTGTGATTTAGTGAAGGTGGGGTACGGTCCAGAGTTAGCATTTTAATAAGCACTCCAAGCCATTCGGATGCAAAATGTCTGAGGTCACGCTTTGAAAAGCACTCTTATAAGGGGTGCAAAAATGGGTATCGGAGGAATCTCCCACCCATGCCATGTCCAAATTCTGCAGGAAGTTTAATGTGTATGTGCATTTTTCTGTAATCTCAAAGGGGGGGGTTGACCTAATAATTGCTAAGACTCATTGCTGTAAGACTTTCCTAAACATTCCAACATTAATTTTGCTAAAGGAAGAGATTTGTAAACAGTTTTCTTCCCTGGACCCTCTTGTGGTTGTCAGGAATGTTCTGTTGAACTGAATATGTAATATTATTACATACTTAGTTGAATTTACAGTTAACAAAATGAGCTCACTAACATTGGCTATTTTAGAGCTTCTAAGGACTAGTGACAGAAATTATTATTCCTGTTTCATAAAAGAAGAATCTGAGACTCATTGCCAGGAAATAATTTACCCAAGTTCACACAGCTACGTACCAGACACAAGTTCTCAGTGAACTTAAGAACTCTAGGTAGAAATAACTCTGCTTCCAGCCCTTTCCTCACCCCAATAAAGGAAATTTATCTGTTCCTTGGCAGTGTTATCAGGATGTGTGATCATTCAGAGTTCCTTTGCGAACTGTTGGACGAAATAGTCAAATTATTCAAATATATGCATATTCTTAGAGTATCACACATTTAGCTTTGCACCTCTGTCAACTTGACAGAGCACATGACCAATACAAACTACCTGACAACACAGATGGTGGAGTTTATTGTGGAATATTCAACGTACCTGTAATATGCATACTAATTAGCAAGCAACGTAGCTCTGAGGGCATGAAGCTGGGCTTGGCCTCCCCAAAGACCCTCTGCATTGGTTCCCAGGGGTATAGACTGAATGTAAACACATTTTCTCTTAATATTGTAATGCAATTTAATAGAGTAGTCTTATAAATTTAAAAACAATACTTGTACTATGTTATAAGGGACTATCCCATCCCTACCACAAACTTTTTCTTTTACAGCTTTATGTTAATTTCAAACTGATGCTTACTTTCCAACTTTAAATTTGCTTGAAAATGAGCTATATACCTAGGTTTCTAAGCTCAATTGTCATTACCTTCCTTTCTGAAAACTACCTGGCAAACTAATGTCAGGAATCTAAGCTAGCATTCTCAAAGATGCTCAGTTAGAAGTGATGGCAAATCTTTCACCTGCTAAATTCATGCTGCCATGTCAGCATTTCTGCTGAAGGAAGAGATGTTCTTATTTCCCAGACTCTGATTGGTAGGTCTATGGGCAGCCTTCTTAATCCTACTCTCCCTTGACATTATATAAATAAATGTGTGTATCTTCACTTTCCAGTGTGTGGTGCAGTTTTCCCAAAGAAAAGACTGAGGAGTCAAAAATGGCAGGGAAATCTGGAAATAAAAGAAGATCAAATACCAATTCAGATAAGCCTGATGAATAACAACTCTTTCCACTTCTGAGCATTCCCAAATTTTATCATTTGTGATTATAGCATTTCCAAAACAGTAAGAGACCAGACTTAAAACACTCACTTACTTGCCCTAAATGTACATCTAATGTACAAAAACAATGCAGCCAAGATTAACTAAAGCTGTACCAGTGCTTTGCCTGGAATTCTGAATATTTTTTATTTGTTTAATTCAGGTAGCATATAGCGATAGTCTTGCAGGTCTGAGATTAACCTTTTTACGAAATTATTTTCCTATTGTGATCAAGGGTGATATAGAGCAGGCATTTCCGATTCTTCTTAAAGATTGCTTTCTGGTATAATTCATATATTAGAAGAAAGATTCCAAGATTATTATTTGAACATTTTTCTCTGTCTCCAAAGGAGGAAAATCTTTCCAGTTTGAAAAATAAATCCTACTTATTTCACATTTGTGAGACTTAAAACTTAATTATGAGTAAGTCTAAGTTTTTATTTCTTTTTGGTTATGGTCTAATACTTTCCTAACCCAATGTTCCAGGAAGACAAAGGTCAGAAAGAAATGTGAATTCCCATCTATTCTTGTCAGGAAATATAAACTAATCCTTATTATTGAAGTGGGGACAGAGGCAATAGGCTCAGATTTGACACTGACATTTTTTTCTATAAATAATTTTAATTGGCTGAGGTCAATTCTACAATCCCTATAAGCATTTTATGTTTAATTAGGTTTTTTAAGTTACTCATACCTTCAGTCTTCCTTGCCAAAACAAAAAGGGTTGTCTAGTATCAAAAGAATTGACCTCAAAAGCTGCTGAAAATTGGAGTAATCAGCATAAGGAAAATAGTAAGTAAATAGAAAAATCTCCCTCTAAGAAGAGGGGTAAAAATGTTTTCAAATTCATCCTGAATGATTTCAAAGGCCCAGTCTAGCACTGAAGTGTGTAATTCAACAATTTTCAGAATTATTGGGTAAAGCACATTCTGAGAAAAATCTAAGGAAGAAATAACTTCCCTGTTGATTAGATGGTGCTTCTTCTCGATAAGCTTTTTATGAACCATGAGAGTAGCTCTGTGTCATACTCCTAGGTGTTGAACTTGGTCAACACCTGTTATAAGAGTTCTGTAACTAGGCATGGCCATTAGTAGCAGACAAAGGAAAGGAATTACAGTAAGAAAAATTGAGGAAGGCCAAGATTAGGAGAGTAAAACAAGCAGGTCAAAATCTGAACCCATCTGGGATGGGTTAGTTGGATGAAGAAAAACAGCACATAAACCATTAGGAAACTGCTAAGACCAACCTCCAGACATATGAGAGTCATCAGCTCATAACCCTCTGAGTTACCAGATTTTCCCTGAGAACAATTACAAATTAATACTGAAGAATAAATTTGGTTTACTTGTTTTAATATTTCTATAAGCCTGGTAAAAAAAAGGATGTCAAATTGAGGACTTGGGATATAGTTAGAGCTGACAATAATAAATTGCTGTCATATTTGTGGGTTTTGCTGGGAAAAGAGCCATGAAAAGAAAGGACAAATTTGCCAAAGGGTTTTGGATGTAAGAAGCAGATTACCTTATTTTGAAGACTCAAGGATTTAGGCTGTGTGCTGATTGGACTAAGATTTTTCTACTGGTCAATTGTATATTATTAAATTAATGAGCAAGAAAAGTATGCAAAAAAAAAAAAAAAAAGGTTCAGAAAAAAAAAATTACTGAACTTCCCAAAGTCATACTTTGAAAACCACACTAAAAATTTGGCCTTTTTTTTGTGTGTGTGATTTTGATACATAATCTACACAGCATCTAGCTTTAGTGGTCTTTGTAACCAAGAACTTGGGCAGGGTGGCCAACTGGTTCTCTTTTCCTAGTCCTCCAGGTATGGTGGGAATAAAATTCTTAATCACACACAGGTGCAGAATGAGTGAGGCGTTTGATTTGTCTAGCACACAGCATCATTTGAAAACATCTGAAACTCTGGACCTTTTTATCTTCAATTTCCCTCCATTGCATAATCATATTATGAAAACTTGCTGAGCACCTACTATGTGCCAGAGATGAGTTTGTGATCTCTGACACAGGCAGATGATTACGATGGATTTCAGCCCTTTAGCTATTTGTATTCTAGGATATGAGTTGTATTTTAATCCATTGGCCCTCTTGTAAATTTGCTGCTGGTAGGGTATTTTGTTTTGTTTTCTTTCGCAGTAGTTTGGGTTTATAGAAAGGTGATGCCCCTAGTGGCCAGAGACAGTAATGATAGATAAGACACTGGTCTCAAATCTGGAGGAGTACTGAGAGGGTGGAGAGGGCCACCATGATGGTCAGTGCCCCAGTTATTCTTGCTTAGCAGTGTTTTACAAAAGGTAAACAAAGGATAAAGGGTAGAGGGCATGAGAGGAAAGGAATGAGACAAATAATTTTTGCTTGAAGCAAATAAATTTTCAAAATATGGTTGGTAGGTTTATGAAAAGATAGATCCAAAAGGGATCTTAAGAGATTATCTCATTTTCTTCATCACTTATAAGCCTATCATTGCAGACCAGGGAAGTAGACTACACATCCTTCTGAGGACCTTTCCAGAATCCAGCAATACTAGTGCTTAGAAGTTCCCACTTACAATGCATTTCTGTTCTTGTTGCAATTTATATCTTATTTCATTTCATCCAACCTTCGTGAAGATGGAGAACAGCTGCTTACTAACCTCCTTGTTATTAAGTCACCACTCAGACTTTTCTCATAGCAAAAGATCAGATCTCACAACCTTTCTTCATAAACTCCAACTTTCAATCCATTAATCATTTCCCTTGGTCTACTCTGGACCTCCTCCAAGGTTTCCATATTCTTCTGAAAATGTGGAGCCACAAACCAGACATGTGTGTGAAATTATCCAGGGCTCAGGAAACATAGGAGTCATGAATTATATGAACACAGCTGTTGGGAAAAACTAAAGGGAAGGTCCAATCAGATTGACAAATCTTCCCCTTGCAACTTGGAGACAGAAGTGGTTGTTTAATAAAAAGATGAGACTTCGTAACAAAGCTATATGTTTTACCCTTAGCTTTTAGATGAAGCATTTTCTTTTCAAAAGAAACAGATCTTGAACAGAACATTTAGCTTTCTCTTTTCTCCCCCTCAACAAAATTGTTTAAGAACAAGTGATTTTTCTGTACTCTGTTTAATATCCTAAGTTTTGGACCTTTAGCTGTTGGATTGGGATAGAGTGTTCATATTCTCAGGTGTTTATATTTTGGTATAATTTCTCTCAAAAGGCAAGGTCTATGAAAATCTATACTACTTCTGAAGATTCCATTTTCTCCTAAATTGTACCATTTCTTTTCATTTTGTCTACATATAAAACCTAATTTGAAGAAAGTGAATGAAACTAGGTTGAATTCCATAAAAGAAAATCATGCTAACTTACACATTAACTAGAATCAAGTTTACCTAAATATTTCACTCATTGGATATTTCTTCCATATAGCCTCATAATTCAATGTGACCAAATATTTGGGGCCTTTTAATTTTCTATAGGCCAGTTGAAGAGAATGAGATCAGCAGAAATACCATTCTCACTGCTCCCTGTGCAGGGAATAGTCAATGGTTACTATAAAACAACCCGGTTGTCTCAAGAAGAACTTAGGCCAGATATAGAATGAAGGCAGCACTCTAAAAAGAAAACAGGTAAGAGAGAAAAATATTTACTTCTTCGTAGCATCACTTGGACTCAGTGACAAACAAGGGGACTAATAAAAGTATTTGCTATATATGGGCACTTCTGAAACCTTGATCTGCCAGTAAAGGGCACCAAGAAGTGGGAAGTCTAAGATCTAAGAAAGGGTGATGCTGACGCAAATGGATGAGGACAGAGACATGGGGTGGCACGAGAATGAATGAGCAAGAGCAGAGATGTGCATTTAAATTCAAAGACCCCATACTTTTTTTTTTTCTTTTGATATTCACTGCTATATATGCACTGGGGGAAACTCCTTAAATTTCACCGCTTGGACAGTAGTCATGACCTGGGAGAGGGGCCCTATGTGTGTACTAGAGGGTGGGGTTATATATGGTAAGATACCAAATTTTGGAAGCCCAGCTGTGATGTTGATGCTGTGACTCAAATTAAATATATTTCTGGGACACAAACTTAGATAACAGTCAGCTTCCTTGGGACATCCTCCATGCTGAGTTATAAAAATGAAGACCCAATACTTAATTGATTATCACATTTCATGCTTTTTGAAAGCATAGTAAAGTGTGTAGCATTGAGGCTCTTTTATTTCATAGGAATGTTTTCCTGAAGACCTTGGGAAGAATAAGCCTAACATATCACCCACTGACCTTTATAATAAAAAAAAACTTCCCAGTATAAACAAGTGAAGTTAGTTTTGCATTGCTCATTGCTTTATGTTGACACGAACACTAACTTGAACTAGCATTCTCACATGATAAACATATCCCTATTCCTATTATAACAAGATTGTGGATGTACATCAGGTTAGAACTACTTTGCAAGCCAAATTTTTCATTTTGCACACAAAAACCAATTAGACCAAAGTGAGTGAAAATAAGTGAATTCCATAAAAAAGAATCTTGCTAACCTGTGTGGTGCCAATTTATCTCAAAAGTATTCAGAAGTTTGACATATTCGTGAGTATTTCCTAGGCTGTTTTCTTGCAATATCACTTTTTGTTGTTGTGTTTTTGGAAACTTATACGGTTATTTATCTATATGAGCTTGCCCTCTAATTATAGAAATAATTTATAAAATACCTAATTTACCCTTCAGTTAATTGATGTTTGTAAGAGGAGTACTACTTTAGGACAGTATTTAATAATGAACGTTCATCATGAAAGCAGGATTACATGTATGGACGTCATAGTGAAGAAGAAACTGGTCTAAGGAGTATTTCTTTAGAAAATGGTATGGGATGCCATGAAAGCTATGTCAACCGGTTCGATGAAAATATTTCAAATTGTATATAAACCCAGAACATTGTACCCCATGATTGCATTTATATACACAACCATGATTTAATAAATAAATAAATAAAGCAAGAAAGAAAATGGTATGGGTTCAATAATACAAATTTTAAATTAGTAAACATTTTCCAAGGTGTTTAGAACTGGAGATCTTAATAGATATAATTAATGTTAGTCTCCCCTTACTTCTTAATTATTCTGAGGTAAATGAATCAGATGTTGATTTCCTGGGGTGGAGAAGCATTTCGTCACTGAAAATCAGATAAATGCTGTCAAATCTTAAATAGGAGAACCAAATGAAGAAACTCTGAAACACAAGTAGAAATATAGGAATCTGTGGAAATTTGAGGGTTCAATTCATTTTATTTTAACTATTGTCTCAATAATCATAAAGTTACCTAAGATATTTAGGAAGTTTAATGTATAATCAGTTATGTCCTACCATTTTGATATTAATATCTTATTAGCATGTTGCTAAAGTTTTGTGTTTATATTTTAGTAATTAACCTAAATTTTTCACTTTATTTTGAAAATCAAAGTAATTAAAATCTTGCACACACTGTCCCTGGTTTTCTTTTGTTCTGATTATTGAGAAATACAATAAATGTCGCTGTCATGTGGATTTCAAGGCTCAGATAGTAGTCAAGAGAACTTAGGTCCTAATTTAAACTCTGTCGCCTTCTGGGCAAGCCACATCACTAGCCCAAGCTTGTTCACATAGATACTATAAATAGTGCCATACAGATCTTTACTGAATAAATTGAGAGACTGTGCCCCTTAGTTGTCCAGTCAGTAAAATGAAGTCTGTGGCCTATAAGCTGTGGTTGCCAAACATAGCAACACATTCAGACCTTAACTCAGAAAGAATAAATGGTTCAAGTGCTTTCAATGTACTCAGGGAATGAATGAACTAGATCATCATTAAGGCAACTTTTAAATCTAAATATGGACTCCTTTCGGGAACCATGTATCATTTGCAAAACTTAATTTGGAACTCATGTCATTATTTCCTCTAAAGTTAGAGCTCTGAGCCAAGGTAAGGATTCATTCTCTTTGATTATACACGTATTCCTTATTTATCTCTGACAAGACTTTAGGTGGACTTTTCCCACACATCAAAATGTCCTTTAAGAGCGTGCTTTCTGCTGGACTGGTTTCTGAGCTTTGGGACATATCAAATACATGATGAGTTCAGTGTCCTTCCCTAAATAAATCAGAGTGGAGGTGGGATGCAGTCTCCCCATAGACTTCTGCATCTTTGATTACTTACACGACTTTAGCAGTTCTGCAAAGACCTCTGACTCGTGCTAAGACATACCAGTATTCGTCCAATTCCTCATTGAAAAGCACATCTTTCTAGGAGTTGCTTTCTAGGAGGAAGATGGATGAATATATCAAGAAGATACTCAGTAGATGTATGACTCCCTTATGCCAACTATATCCCGGCGTATAGTTTCTAGAACTGGTACCCTGAATTCTGAGTCAGTGCAAAGACACAAAGGACCCAGACACCAATTTCTGGCATTCTCCCAAATGAGATACTATTAATACATCCAGAGAAGTTCCAAGTTTGGAGTGGAGCCTTTGGAGGAAGAACATTGAATTACACAAGGAAAGCCAATAAACATTTTAGTCCCCAGCAGGGACTGTAAGCCCTCTAATTATGTTTAAGACTGTGCTTGTCCGTCCTCTTCTCCTCCATATCTGTAAACAACATGTTAGGTTTGGAGGTTTGTCATCCACTGGGTGTCTTTGGCCAGGGCGTGCCTCATCACAGCATCTGCAGGGCTGTATCCAGTAACAGTTCGAAAAGGCAAACTTATGAAATGGCTTCTAAACACACTAAGTTCTAATCTAAACAATTTATAATGTTTCTTACTCAATAACTCTCAGAAGTCAACTAACTTGGAACTGCCCTAAACAAGTTCAGAAAGGAGTTAGACGTTATCCACGGGGTTAATAAACTAAGGTAAGTGGAAGGAGGAAACGTGCAGAGGAATAGTTCCAGATTCTAATCTTTCTCTTCAGTGACGACAGTACTTATTTCTGGACAATTCTCTAGCTTGACTGTGTTTTAAGTGTGACAGTAATAATAACAATGGCTAAGATTGCATAGTAATTTGGAGATTAGTTTAGTCATTAAAAGAAAGGGCTTTGGCATTGGACAGATCTAAGTTTGAGTCCAGCTTTGCCATTTACTGGCTCTGCTAATTTAGGATAGTTAATTAATTAACTGATGACTCAGTTTCCTCCTCTTTAAAATAAGAGTAACGGTCCCTGCATAGAATGCTTATTGTGAGAATTCAATGAACTATGGAAATGCAGAATGCTCACCATCTTGAGCTCAATAAACTTAGATTTTATTATGTATTTATTTGATCCCCAAAAATCGCTTCAACACTCTCCATTCTATGATTGTGAAAACTGGAATGCTACCGAGATAGGTAACAATTAGTGATTTGAAAGCCTCTCATTAGTTAGCAAAGTTCAAAATGATTATAAAGTAGCACTTCTGGCAACTAAATTTGAGACTCTCAAGCATCTTAAGGGGTTGTGTTAAAAACCTCTTAAGAAAATACATATGCAAACCATCTGAAAATGGGACCCAAATGAAATCTGGGTAGTCACTATTAGATTTGGGAGACGTGATTTTATAATGAACATTAGAACCAAATGTTTACCTTTTCCTCTTGAGATTTGCTGTGTTAGTTTTGGTAAGTTACTTAAATTCTCTGGGCTCTAGTTTTCTTAATCTATGTCCAAGAGGCCCTTTAAAGATTAAATAGTATATGTCAAATACAAAACAATTAACTTGGCACTGGATACATGCAAAATATATGTAATCCCCCCTCATTGTAACTTGCATATACCTTCCCATGGTATAGCAATGACAAGCAAGAGAGTTTTAATAGTCTATTGAGTTAGCAAAGTTATATGTGTACTGGGTGTCTGGGGCAATGCTCATCAAATTAATGACCAGACTACAAACTTAATTTATCTTTTTCAATGGAGTTGTGAATTTCTAGGGCAATAAGATTGTGCTGGTGATCCTAAGGATAGACTTCAGAATAATAGCAAGGTTAACCAAAATAAAAATGATTACCACACCCTAGCTATCTCATCATTTGGTCTTTTCCCCACTTGGCAGCTTGTCAAATAGCAAAAGTAAATTTTATGTGTTTTCTTGATACCAATTTCCTTTTGCCAGGAAGGAAAACCCAGTGGCTAATGTTGACATTGACTAAATTAACATTTCTGAATTTATGCTGCTTTAATAAGTGTTTCCCGAGTGCTATGTTGTCAAATATGTACAGGAAATGTTACACAGCAGGATTTGCAGACATTATCACCAATAGAAATCACAGACACCATTATATCCCATAATAGTTGTTACAGTTATTTCAGAATACACTGATGTTTATCACTACTTCAAAACTATAGTATTTCTGCTGGGTGCAGTAGCTCATGCCTGTAATCCTAGCACTTTGGGAGGCCAAGGTGAGTGGATTGCTTGAGCTCATGGGTTTGAGATCAGCCTGAGTCAGAGTGAGACCTCATTTCTAAAAATAACTGGGTGTTGTGGTTATGGTGGGAGTCTATAGTTCCAGCTACTTGGGTGGCTGAGGCAAGAGGATTGCTTCAGCCCAAGAGTTTGAGGTTGTTGTGAGCTATGACACCATAGCACTCTAAGGAGAGTAACAAAGTGAGACTCTGTCTCAAAGAAAAAACAAAACTATAGTATTTACCTTGCGGCTGAATCATGCATTTAAAAATACATACATTACTATATTACACAACATATTATTTTAAAATATTTTTATACCTTTATGCGAATGTAATTTGTACCCTTTATAATCTTACACTTTTTTTTTTTTTTTGGTTGCCCTTGGTAGAGTACTGTGGCATCATAGCTTATAGAAACCTCATACTCTTGGACTCAAGTGATCCTCTTGCCTCTGCCTCCCAAGGAGCTTGGACTACAGGCAGGGGCCACAACACCCAGCTATTTTTAGAGACAAGGTCTCACTCTGACTCAGGCTGGTCTGCAACTCCTGAGCCCAGGCAATCCACCGGCCTCGGCCTCCCAGAGTGTTAAGATTACAGGCGTGTGCCACTGAGCCCAGCCTTTCAGACTTCTATTGTATTCATTTAGAAGTATTTTTTTGAGAAAGGTTTGCTTAAGTTCGACCACAATTCCAAAAGAGTGGAATCCATGGCACACAAATGGTTACTAGCTCCATATTAATCCAATGGTTACCAGCCCCATATTATACTGTAAAGATGTAATATATCTGTAAAAGATAATAACAGAACAATTCTTAGACACTGATGATGGAAGTTGTTGGGGGAGAAAGACGCCCTTGGTGGAGGAGGACTGTAAAAGGAGAAGAAATCGTTGTTTCTTACCAAAGTGACCAGAACAGTAATGATGAGAAGTAGAAATCAGTCTCAAGGGATAAACGGCCTTGAGGAATACTCACAGAATGGACACTGCAATTTACAAGTCCCTATGTAATTTTAACCCTATCTTGGTTTTCCATTTCATTTCTCTACTCAATGTTCTTCACATTCTCTGTCTCTTCCCCATTCATGAACCCTGCAGTGTCCCATCCCAGCGTCTTCGGATGTTGGGGAGCCCTTCTGCCATCACCTAATTTGGGTGTTTCTTCCCACAGCAGCCTTATTACTTAGGGGTAGTAAGGGTAGTAGGGGGATACATTTTCATGAAGCTGTAGATAAATCAGTTCTAACTCCCACTGGTACTGATGAGTAAGGGGTTTAACATATTCTGAGGGAATTTCTAGAAACCATACCAATAGAACATGTACTCTGGGCACACATATCTCAGAGCATTTTCTTCTGCTGTCTAGGGAAATTGTTGGATCTTCTTTCCTAGTGTGAGGAGGTTTGGGAGTGCATTTAATGTTCACCTAGAGGTTAAACACATCGGCACAGTACTTCCTACTTCCTGTAGTCATCCAGAAAATGCCCACAACTGGTCAAAATGTCTCATAAAATCTACATATTTCTCCCAGCTTAGGTTGAATTGTCAAATTCAGAGGTCATGTGTTGCTGCTGCTAAAACCAGACTTTAAAGTTTTTTTAATTTTAAAATTAATACTTCAGGATATATTTTGTCATTTGCCTAAAATAGAATTCAAGAGTGATGTCTGTCATCCCTAGTGCATCAGAAGTTATTTTAAATATGGCATCTTTATAAAAGTCAATAGCTGCCTCATCAAAGGGCAATCATGTCTAGTGTGGGTGGCTGTACCAATTGTTTTTGAACTACTGCAGCAATTTAGCCAATCCCAGGGAATGGCTTGCAGTCTTTCTACACCCACATTTTTTTCTTAATTATCTCCACCAGGCTGAGTTAGCTAAGGACAGATCTATAGCATTTCCTGGATGTCAAAATGCCCACACACCTTCTGCAATCCCTAGGCTACCCACTATCCTTCATGTTTTCTTTTGGTTGGTCCATCTAATTATCTATTGCATGTATCATGTGTATGTAATGCATTTTTCATGAGACCCAGGCAATTTTCTGGATGTGATATCTTTGATTTTAAAAGGAAATGACTGGAAAAATCAGAACTTCTGCTTTCACAATGAAAAGAAGCATTAAATTGGATTGTGGGTCTTCCCCCAGGTCACCCTTTAAAAAAAAAAGAATCTTCAGAAGTTGAGATCATTGTTGAAATGAAAACTTTCCAAGTCATCATTCTTCATAAATGACAGGCTTAACATCTAGATTCCTTCTAGGTTCAAATTAAGTTGCTTTGGTTTTTCGTAACGTACTTCTTAAGAGGTTAAAAATTGGTGGTACCCTGAATTGTAACTCATCAATGTTTAGGGTAACTGAAGACTCCATTCTCTTTAAGAAATAGTATCAACTATGTCCTTTATATCATTCAAACTTGGACCTAAAACAGAAATCAGAGTTTGTCCTGGGAACATCCTCTTTGTTTCATGAGATCAGGAGTGACCGATTTGACTTTTCTAGCTATTGACAACTAATTGGCAGTAAAACTTAAACTCAGGGATTTTAATCTGATTCACTGTGTTCTCTTGAAAAAAGGTTAAGAATCCAGAAATCCTTCCCTTTCTAGGGATCAGAACACTTTGTATGAGGGCTGCCGAATTTTCCAGCTGATCTTTGTCTCTATGATACAGACACCACCCACATACAGACCATCTAGTCTCACTTCTGAATCTTCAGATGCCAAGCCAGTGTGGGACACATAAGACACTGTCGCTTTATAGAGTAAAATCATGAATGTTAGTGTCGCTATAGAAAGTATAACTTTTGGACAAATTGTGAAATGGCCAGTCCAGGTGCTGATCCCCATAAATGTCAGCATATCTGCCAAGACAATCGAGTACCCAGGCGTCCAAGATGGGGATGAAATTCCAGAGGGTTGAAAGACAACAAGCCATCATGAATCCATACGTCAGATATGGGCTGGACGAACTGACCTCAGATTCTATGACTCACAAGTAAAAGTAATGTACTTCTTGGCTTTGGCACTTCCTATTCTCTGTCTTTGTTTTGGGGGAATTAGCAGCTATGACTTAGATGGTGTGTCAGCAGCTACAGGAAGTTTCTCGCTCTCTTCCAGCGGCCGGCTGTGGGAGAGGGAAAGAATGGCTTAGGAAGGGGGAGGTCATAGGCTGCTTGATACTTTCTATTAGGTGTGTAGAATTTTGGAAACTATTTGCAGGCAATGTTGTTTATTTAATTAAAAAAATCAAAAGAGGAGATATAATGCCTACAACTCCCTCAGATGCTTTAATGGGGTTTGAGGCAGCATGGTCTAGAGGGGAACAAACTTCCTCGAAGTCCGAAGAGATGGATTTTGAGCCAGTCTTTACCTCTTACTTCTTACTGGCAGTATGTTCTTGGACAACTCTGTACCTTAGTTTCTTCATCTGTAAAAGGTGATTAATGATTTCTACCCTATATAGATTGCTAAAGAAATCAAATGAAGACACCGGTAAAGAGCTATCAAAGCACTATATAAATATAAAGTACTGTCACTGGGAAAGCAAATAAAGTCCGTACTATAGCAGATAGAATTCCTTATAGGGCTCGTTTGTTGGAAAGAAAGTGAGGAAGAAAGTTCACCTGAATTTTAAAAAGACTCAGAATGAGCACACCAAAATCACCAAATGAAAATGGAGGCAAGAATAAAAGAATCCAATATTTCTAACTCTGCACCACAGTGTTCAGGGGTATTAATCTTTATGGCATGTGTGTATCTTTCTCAAGAGACAATTGGTAAAGCAGCACCTCTAAACTCCCAAAGTAGAAGAAACAGTTCATAGTTTTGAAATTATGATTACCATTGAGCCAAAAGGGAGAGGAAAAAAATTTGTTTTTATTTTTTAAGAATGTAATCTTTCTCCCCTTAAGTCATTGTTCTCATTTCCATAGCACTCAATAATTGTAAGCTTTCACCAAATGCTAATGTTTATTATGATTATCAAGTACTATGCATTGTTTTTTACATAGATTATGGCGTGTAAATTTTAGAGCTCAGTGCTTGTTAATTCCCACTAGAAAACACACAGACACACGCCCATACACACACACACACACAGAGCAGTGGCAGATCAGCAGAGAAAGACATCAGCCAAAAAGAAAGATAATTCGAGATACTTCTGAGGTAGCAGTTGTAAAATTAAAATAGGCAGCTCATTAAATTATCCATAGAGTGAAAAGAAAGCTACGAAAATAGATATTTTTCTGGCAAGTCAGTGCTTTACAGAACAAATTTAGTTTTAAGCAGAGTTTTAAAATCAGATGATATCAGTTCGTATTCATTAGAATTATTTAAATGGTTAGATTAGTTCGTACTAATTAAAAGCAAAAAAAAAAGCTTTACTGGCCTTTGATGGAAGTATGTTTAATAAAAAATATGCTCAGTTAAACATTTTAACTGACAGATTGTAAGCAGTATGATTGAGTGAATGTTATTTGAGCAAGTTGGAGTCTGATCCCAAAATCCCAGAATTGAAAAATAAAAATCCTTTGTAAGTCATGCTTAGAAGCTGATTTTCTGTCATTTTCATTTGGCTTTTGTGGGTGATTATTTATTTTGTGGTTACCCTGTCCCTTGTCTTCTCTGCCTCACTACCTGATTTTAGAATGTTGTTTCTTACTAAAGCTTCCCCTAGAGGACAGGCCAGGAAAAGGAAAGAAACTAAATCCACCAATTTCTCTTTTTATTAAGAATTTAGTTCAGAGATTTGATAGGGAAGGAGTCTGGCAAATTTAAAAGGAAACTTATCTATGTTTATTTTAAACCTTTCTAAAGCCTCTTTCCAATGTACCTTGATAGACAGTTGACAATATTTTGTAAGCCAATTAATTGCTTGCTTTTCAAATCCCATTTACAGCCTTGGACATACAAATTAAATGATGTTTTAAAATAACTAGTACTCTGTCTGGTTCAATCAGATGAAAAAGAGAATGTCATAATGATACTTCCCACTTATGGAAGGCCTGCTTCCTGGGAGTAGGCAAAGCCCTTTCAGACATTCTGTTTCCACCCTCCAAAAATTGCTGTGTTGTAGATCTTACTATCAATGACACTGAACGAGCTATAGGCAGGATGCACATATTTTAATCTGAATCAATACTGCCATATTCCATTGGGGGAGCTAGACCAAGCTAAAATCTCACACACAGAAATATTAGTATGTAAGACGAGGGGGTACAAAAGTAGGCTATGTTACTGTTAATTTTTTAAAGATTAAAAATTCTTTCTCCTCCCTCTTTCTTTCCCTCTCTCTATCATCTTCTGACTGATTCCAAACAGGACAACTGAAATTTCCTGCCTTCATGCTGAAGAGCTTATGTAAATAAATATAAACAGTGATAGCAGGTGCGCTATTCTTAAAGTGACATCCATTTCCACGCACTTTAGGCAAAACCATTTCATCTTAACGACGAGAGAGAGAGAGAGAGAGAGAGAGAGAGAGAGAGGATGACGTGACACTTTTGAGGTTTATTTAAGTTGTTAAAGATCTCGAGGTTACAAGAATTAGAGTGTTAAGCATTTTTCCTCCATGTCTTCCAGAGACACGAAATCTACAATTTTCTCGGTTCAACTGTCAGATAAATTGGCAAGTCGACTAAAAGGATAATATTCCCTTAACGATGCGTTCATCTGAAGCCCTAGCAACTGTATTAGGCAGCAGCGAGTATTCGCTAGCAAGGCATGGGGCGGGGAGAGGAAACTCTGCAATTTAGAGTGACAGATGATTTTTTTCCCATCCATCAAGCTGCCTCAAAATGTCACAATATTTACACCTCTTCCATGGTGAATTTGAATCCAGAGACAAGCAGACAGGAAAATAAAAATTTTTTCCGATCCGTTTCCGCCTGATTGGGAAAAGTAAGCGTTGCACCTTTAAATTCTGCCCCTCCGTTCCCGCCCCCCCCTTCCCGGGATTTTGCAATAAATCTCCTAGTTCTGCGTTCAGCCCTGCAGATCCGTATTTAAAACAGCACCATCTGGGAAGGGTGGGTGGCGATGGTGATGCGGGCGCCTTGGAGTTCCTTTGCAGCACGCTTGGAATTGCATCAGACTGATCAGAAATCCCCCCGCCCCCAAGCCCTGCCCCTCCCGCCACGCTCTCCTCCCTGCCCCTCCCCTCCCCTCCCTTCGCGTAGATCTGACTGAGAAAACGACTGGATCTCAGAACAATCTGTGCCCCATTCGCTGCAGGCTTGCTCCGTAAACCCTGCCCTACGCTCCCTTTGTGTGCCGAGCAGCCTATCACCGTCATCTCATCCCAGTGCCAGTTTTATTTTTTTATTTTTTTCTTCTAAATTTCCACAATATCCTCGCGTTGCCTAAGAATCCATCCTTTCCACCTGCGCAGAGTTGGGATCCTTCCTTTCGTTTGCTGAAACAGTCGCGTCCGGAGTTTGGGAAATAGGTTTTTCCCTGCGCTCCCCTCGCCCCTACCTCTAGCCTTTGCCTCTTAATTAAAAAGGACTGATGTGGGGAGGAGTCCCGAACTACCAAGCCCTTGGGCGAAAATTGTCACCCCGCCCGGTTCAGTGGCCTGAACAAAGGGCCCTGGAAGAGGGTGGGGGTGAGGATTTACAGGAGTGGGGAGCGGCTGGTGGCCCCCGCCCAGGGGCGCGCAAGTCCCAGGGCTCCCAGAGGAGAGGCAAGAGGACAACGCATCCGCGCGCTCTGGCCGTTCGTAGTCCCCAGGGGCGCAACGGGGGCGGGGAAGGTGGAACTAAAGGCTGGGCCGCTCCGAGTCTCTACCGTCTCGTCCGCCAAGCCCCCCTCCATCCTTCGCCAGCCCCCGGCCCACCCGGGTGGCTGTGGCGGTGACACAAGCTAACCGCCCTCCATTCGCGCCTCCGGACGCAACCTCGCCCTGGCAGGGC
The DNA here is from genome assembly GCA_963573935.1 of Arctocebus calabarensis. Classification (NCBI taxonomy): domain Eukaryota; kingdom Metazoa; phylum Chordata; class Mammalia; order Primates; family Lorisidae; genus Arctocebus; species Arctocebus calabarensis. The sequence continues at coordinate 44,085 of CAUYON010027480.1, forward strand.
GGTCTGGACGCCCAGCTGATTGGTGGCTCTGTCCAGCCGCCGCACGGAGCTAAGAGTATTCTTCTCCACCTCCTCCAGCGGCCCAGGCCCCCTCCCCTGGCCCGCTGTCCGGCTCTTAGATCCGAAAAAGACCTTCTACTCCCAAGCGGAGGCCCCCCTTTCCCGGAGTTACCCCGACTGCCTCGGACCTGGCTCAGTGAGGCATCCGGCCCGGCGGGGAATCGGAGGAGCGCGATCTGGGCAGCTCCCCTTCCCTTGAGAAAGCGGGGGCCTCTAAGCCAGCGCCCAAAACTCACGGGGAGGGAGGTCAGAAAGAGAAAAACCCAGAAAGAAACATCCAGAGTGGAGCGAAGGCGACCCAGAGGAAGAGACAGAATGAGGGAGGGATGGAGGCAGGAGGAGGGGGCGGGGTGGAAGAAGGGGGGGCGGGAAGGAGGGAGGGGGAAAAGAGGGAGGGAAGAATACAGAGAGAATGAATCCTTCACACTAGAAGAGCTGAAATTACCTTGGTTCATTTTGTGTTGGAGATTCAGCTGTCCCTCTTTGCCTCTCCGCAACCTCCACCTCCCCTTTCCCCAACGCATACCACCTCCACCGCCTGATTCTAAATAGTACAAAGTCAAATTATAGGAAATCCAATGTTGTGCAAAAGCTTCATAATTAGTAATGAATCTACTGTACACCACACACACGCACACACACACACACCAGCCAAGAGAACGGAAAAGAGGGAGGTGAAGGAGAGAAAATGAGAAATCTTAACATTTGAATCAGACATTAGCAGGTCCAAGTTAACTAAACTCATATCCGCAGGAAGTCTGAGGGCTTTTTTCCCCCTCTAGCTTTGCCCCAGGGTTCTCACCTAGGGCAATACAAACTGGGCAAATACCAAGAAACAACCCCTTCTCATGCTCTCCCTCTACCTCCTCCCGTCCACCACGCGTCCTCTCTGGAAGATCGAGTATCAATATAGCTCAGGAATTGGGGAGCAGGGGGTCCCCGCCCCGGTGCTTACCTTCTTTGCGGCTTACACCACCCCGGTGGCTAGATCCTGGAGATAAACACTTGCATTTCCCAAAGTTAACCCAGTATACCAACCCGGAGCTTGCCAAGAGTCTATTCCAGCCTACACCGCTAGGAAGCCAACTTCTGCGAGCTCAATGAGGGGACAAAACTGGGGCTCGCTTTCCAAACGCTCCGCTCCAAAATCTGACTCTCTCTCCAGCCCCGATCTCAGTGTGAGCCAAACCTCAGAAAAGACGCTTTTTAAGGGCGACACGGGGTTGGCTTTACCGCTGGGCCAAGAAGGCTACCTGGGGTACAGCCACCTCGGACAAATCCGTTGGCTCTGTCCAAGGTGCTGAATGGACTCTGAACGCCCAGATTACACACCCGGCACAGCGGGAGGAAACGGCTAAAATTCTCTAATTAAGTGATACTTGATATTGCTGTAGACGGTTTCTTCCACTTCCTTACGTTTTGTCACGTGCGGATGGCTTTGCCAGAGCCATCCTGTTAATAGTTGATCACATGTTGATGAGACCCTTTTCTTCTATGAGAGGATTACCCATTTCGTTACCGGTGATATGCACTTCTGACTTATTTCTCTCCCCCAGCCCCACCCCCACCTCCACCTAAACTCCAAGCCTCTACCCCACCCTTACCCCCACCCCACCCTCTAACCCCAACCTCTAACAGAATTATTGTTTTTAGATGGAAATTATTCCCCTGGCAAATGTCAATTACATGCCCACATATAAATCATAGAATATGTTCATACATCATATACATGAAGGCAAAGAATGGAATGCAAGACAGCTGAGAGACAAGCACCAGTCTTGAACAGCCAATATAACACACCCCCCCCTCCAGCTCTAAGTTTGTTCCACGCAGTTCCACATTTCTGTGTTAAATCTCAAATGATTCCAATTAAAGTTGCACTGTGTAAAAACCCAGTTCCTCTGGCCTGAGTAGCTGCTGTTCTTGGCGTGTGAAGTGTTAAGAAGAGCCGTGATATGCCCGTTGTTAAGCAACATGTCAAGATTTTTCAATTATAATGCAGGGTTTATTGCTACTCACCATTGTGCCTTTGCTGTCCTGGAGACTCAAGTGTCTTAAAATCTCGTCTCCCCAACAGATGCTGGAAGGTAATGTGTCTTGTTTGAAGTCATCATGTGAGAAGTTCGGCTTTGCTCAGTGGATCGCCCACCACTTGGTGTGACTTATGAATCTAATAACCCTTTGCAATATCCGCAAGCTTAAACTCTCAACCACCTTGGCGACTACAGAAGACAAAGCAACTGGCATCGATGTTGAGGAACCTATAGATTTACGCAAACGCCCTCACTCCGAGAGACACGTTTCCCTTTGAGTCCTTACGTGATTCTAATGAATGAGCGAGGTTACCAATGACTGTCCAACTGCCCTGCTATATAGCGGGTGGTTCCTGGGGCTGCCTTCTAACCGCCCGTCACTGGGTCCTGGCACAGAAAGTTCCCAGAGAAAGTGAGGAGTTTCAGGGTACCCCCATAAAAATAACGAAGCCTGTACACCGCTCCCTTGCCCACTGCTCAGGTCACACCTGGGGCTCTAGCAAAGCTGAGTTCGGCTAAGGAGATTTTCCCTGTCGTCAGGTAAGAAAACCTTCACCTTGTCAGGCTAGGGCGGGAAGACCGCTGGGGAACTTGTTGCTTGTCGGCGCCAGCAGGCTACCGCTTTAATAATAATACCAGAAAAGCGCAGCGGGGAGGGGGCGAGGGGGGCGGCAACGACAGCTATCCGTGCTGTTTACGTGACCAACTGACTGTGACTACCTTGCTAAAAAGGAAACTTCTTAGAAAAGTTCTCGCCCCTCCCCCTCCCCCATCATGACTAAGGGTCTCCAGCCGATGAGGTCGTGAGTGATGATCAAATGGAAGCTGGGGGGCTGGGCGGCGGCGGAGGGAGGCGGACTTGTCCTTGGGCACCACTGCATGCGTCGAAGAGCGCATCAGCCCGGCAACTTTCTCTTTCCCTCTTAGGGACTGATGACTAGGCGAGAGGCACCAGGGCGAGCCACTAGTTGCCCACAGGAACCTGTGTAAGCCGAGCTCTCGAGCGGCTGAGTTGAATGAAGTTATGACTGCGTGTGTTCTAATGGGTTATGGCTTCTCAAATGTGAGTTAACAGCCCCGGTGCGCAGCTAGGTCGGCGAGGCTAGCCGCGGAGAGCTGAGCCTCCGGCAAGAGCAGGGAGGGGAGGCTGCGTCTGCCTCATCCCCGAGTCGCTTCCGCCGCACCCGGGGGCTCCCCGCCGCCGGGGTGCCGGGGTGCCGAGGCGAGAGCGGCGGGGAAGCGGAGCCGCGCGCGCGGGGAGCCGGCGCTGGAATTGCGAACGTGGGGAGGGGGCTCTCCCGAGAAGCCCCGCGGTTAGCACCCGCGCTTCCCCACCAGTGGCTGCGCAGGCTGGGGAGTGGAGAGGTCACGTGTTGGCGGAAAGTAACTTAGAAGGAAAAGAATGAACTTCTAGAAGAAGAAAAACGCACACTGAACCCCCCCCCCCATCCACCCAGTGTGTAAAATAAAGGGAAAGGCGGTGGAGGTGGGGGAGGGGCGCTGCTCTCTGCAGAAGACCTGGAGAGAACTCCGGAAATCTCAGGAAATAAGCAATAACACGAGTGCTGGCAACGTTCCCCAGCCTCGGGAGGCGCTAACCCAAGGTATCTTTCCACTGAAGCTGCCCTTTGCCTACCCCCTCTCCGTGCCAGCGCCTGCACAGCCGGCAGAGGAACCGGCTATGAATGTACAGCAGTTGTTATGGAGATGCCCGTCGCTCTGAGGAGCGCCAGTGCCTTGGGAAGTCCCCAGACGCATTTCTGGTTTCGTCGTTTTGGCTCTGGCACCATGATTCTACTCTCCAACCGGGGTTCCCACCGAGGGGAGCCCACCAGCGGCGTCACAGGCCCTGGCGTGGCGCTATTGACTGCAGGGATGAGGCAGAGCGGGGCTGCAGATGGTGGACAGCTCTGAAGTTTCAGACCACTCAGCCCTTTCCAATTTCCAGTTTCTTTATTCCATTCACAAGAGTGGTGTTTGAATGGCATTCGTGCTTATGTCTAAAACCCTCAGTTATAGGTACGAGAGGACCATGAGAAGCAACAGAACATTAGCATTCAGTGGCTGCTTCAAGGTCCTCCCCCTCCCATCCCAGAAAGCCTTCCATAGGGAAAAGTAAGCTTTACTTCCTAAAGCTGCATGTGGGCCTCTGTTCATTGGATCCCCCACTGGTACTGAGTTATTCTTATTAGCAGTAAATCTATGCCTCTCTAGAGATGTTTTCAAAGTCAAACCAGCTTGTCCTAGTCTCCAGACAAGGCACATATATACAAATGGTTCCTGGGCCTCATTAGGGACAATTCTAGACTTACCCGGCTCCTGGAGACCTAAGGACTGTCATCATTAAAGGATGCCAATTACCCTCACAGTCACCTACACCATAGTCCCCTCTAAGTAAAAGAGCTGCTCAAATTGTCCCCACCTGCCACTTTTTGTCCATCCATGAAGTAGCCAGCAGATGCTGCCCTAAGACAGGGACAGCTGACATAGACCATCCTTAGATGTCTTGGGGTACAGGCTTTGCTGGCAACACTGTTTTCTTGAGAATGCAATCCATACGCTGTTAATAACTTCCCTGCCTATGGACAAATTCCATGGCTCTAGTATAAATCTTCAATTCTGAAATGATGCAAGGAGGTGATCACGCTTATTATGTGAACACGCTTATTCTCCATTGTCATCATGTGTCACATTTATCTGACTTCTTTGTCAACAGTTTGTGATCCGTAGAGAGACTAGCAGCTACTCCTCAGCTGGATGGTTATTCTGACGACTATATTTTAGGAGTCAGACCATCGGTACTGAGGATTCAGAAAGGGAATGATTGATTAGTTTGTAATTATTTACACACAGTGGTACTCAGAAAATATTTCATAGGTAATATTTCTGATCATTACCCTTATTTTTTGGAGCCATTACAAAAACTTCCAACTCATGATCTAAGATAAGGAGTTAGAGTTGTGATATGATGTGAGTTGCTATAGCGAGCTGGGGAGAGTGGTGAAGAGATGGTGTTTGACTTATACAATTTTTCTTTTCTCTCTTGATTTCTCAGTGGTCTGAGAGAAAATTCTTTTTTCCTGGCACATTATCAGTTCTCCAGCCTTTTATCTCCATTCACTCATTCACACATTTTATTTTCTTTTTTTCTCATCTGCAGAAATTCCATGTCTAGTATAAGCAAAGGTTACAGTCATTTCATTTGTTAAGATATATGCCAAGCACTGTACCTGCCATGATTTTAATCTCAGGAGCACTTACACCTGAGGTTGTCTTATTTTTTTCATTCAACTCTAATCAGTGTGATATGAATATCACACTTCTCTGGGTTCATCTGACCTCATTCATTTTTAGTAATGGTAAGAACATTTCAAACTGAATGGTAAGCAAATCTTGTTCCTTAAAGATTGCTACTTAACAAGGTAGCCAAATTTAAAGGAAAATGTATTCACACAACCTAGGAGGAAAGGTTTTTGCTTTCAAACTCTGAGTATTGTATTCCTATAGGTGAGCTGTTCAGTGATCACGGTTTTCTGCCAAAGCTACAATTCTCTGCCCATATATTTACGTATATGGGTTCCAAAATTAATAAGAAGGAGCTTATTAAGACTAGGAGGTGTAAGAACATCATAAATAAGTATACAAAGAATCTCAAAATTAGTGTGAAGATATAAAAAACAGAGTCTAGAAAATAAAAAATGAAAGAGAACTCATTTTTCTTAGAGAATTAAGAGATGCTTGAAATATTTCTTGAGACCAAGCCTACTCTATTGATTTCTAAAAGGAAATTCAGCAAGTCACTTTTAAAAAGATGGTTTGTGTGTTCTGACCTACAGATCAAAGCAGATGAGACATTACTTCCCTTCTCGCCACCTAACTATTCTTTCCAAATCTAACTGGTTGTATTTAATTTCCAAGTTCTCCATTTTACCTGGTGTTGGGTAGATCATTTCCTTCCTTCCCACCTCCTCCCACTTCTCCTTCCGCATTGGTACTCATTCTATTCCAGGCAGGTTGAAAAGGGTTGGTGATCCATTTGTTAATAATTCCCTACCTTAAGGCATCTTAGAGTTTCAGAGTTGAAGCATGTTCAATTTATTATTGCTAAGATGTCAAGAATATATTCTCCCCCTCCCTCAATTTCTCTTCCCTTAGTCATGACCTTGGGATCATCTGTTATAATTAATGAAGAAGAGTATTCACAGAGAGGCATCAGATGGTGGCACAATTGCTACCTTGGACTCTAAAAATAAAAAACAAAGTAAGTAGCCAAAGATTTGTGCTCGTGATATAAGAAGTGATTCTAACTAGGTAGGAAGAAAGATTGGCTTTCTTAGTCACTTCCTGGTCTCTAATGGTTCTCCACAGGCAATAGAAGGAGAGGCAAAGAATCACGATGCACATATTTGGAAAGCTTTCTGAAAACAAGAAATAGTCAATGATTGCCAAGAACCGGGTGTTGAGCTCATATTCAAAAAGAACTCAAGGAATCTTCCATCTACTAAACTTAGTTTAGTTAAAAGGGAAACAATCAGAGCATAAAAAGGAAACGAGCAAGAAAAATCCTCAGGAAAGTCATGATTTAGTGTGCAATAACCTCTGTGCATTCCTGAACCTGACAAGTGAACATGAGACAGAAGATCTGGACATGACTAAACTCAATTTCAGAAAACCAGACAACCTCATAATGAGGCTGAAGCAAGACCACATGGAATCCTGAGGAAGAACTGAATGACTCTTTCTAAACCAACTTCCAGACAAGAGATTAATGAGAGGGGGTAGGGGTGGCCAGTAAGAGAAAGTGACATTATTGAAAAGTTGATGGGCAATTAAGGCAGGTCAAGAACATGACAGGTCAGGGTTTGCAAAGTATACTTAATAGAAGATCATATTAGGAATTGGATAAGTTTGGAGAAATCAAAACTCTAAACAGTCATAAAACTTAGATTATGGAAAGGCACATAAAAAAAACATAAAAGTAGTAGAGGGTTTATATCATGGTGGGACCTAGAAAGGTATACTCGAGATTTCATCTGCCTAGAACATCTGGAGGGAAACTTTCACAGATGCTAAACCATGCTCCCTGTAAGTTAATGTGTGCATGAATTCCCTGGGCAACATGGTAGAAAACAGATTCTGAGTCTGAAGTGAGCACCAAGATTTGGTATTTTCCACAAATTCCCAGGTGACATGAAGCTGTGCTACATTTTGCACAAAGCATGCTCCTCCAGCTTAAGTTTCCATTTACATTATGGCTTTACTGAAGACAAGCTAATCTCTTTAGTAACTGAAGTGAATGCCATATAACAAAAATTAATTCAAGGAAAAGTCCTGTTCCTTTAACCCTAGTGTTACACAACCACAAACTCAAACCTGCACCTGAGCCCATTAATTCTAGAGAGTTCCTAAGCACAGGGGACATCAACCTCCTAGGATCGATAACACTGGCTGTCGTTTGAATATTTGTCATTTCCTATGTCTTGGAGTAAAAGGAAAGAGAATGAGTTTGGAATACATTGGGCACACTGCAAAATGGAAGAGAAGTCAGGGAAAATTATTCTAGTCATGTAAAGAAGATTGGTTAGGTCATATTATGAGTCCTGAGCTCATTCTGGGTTCCATTCTATAAATAGGATATTTTGGAACTAGAGAAGGCATAGCAGAAGGCAACCAGAATGACAGAGGGATTTGGGGAATTTGCTTCTGCTGAAAGGTTAAAGAAACTAGGTCTGTTTTCTTTTGTAAGGAGAGAAAAGATGGTACCTCACTGAGGTGATATCATTCTGAAAGTAGTGGAAGTAATAGGATGCGACAAGAGTGCCTTATGGAAACAAGACTAGAAGGATTCTGGCAAGGAGCGAAGGGCCAGAAGAATGGCTGGAGCTTTTCTAAAGGCCCTCAGTTAGCAGTGTTCTTTTGGCAAAACTCCACTGCTCACAAAAGGAGGGCTAAACACTGGATTGAGATCAGGAAATAAGAGAGAGATAGAAAGTGAGGAGATAAGAGAGAACTTATCTCTCCATTCATTGACAACATTTTCATTATTAATTTATTAATTCTGTAGAGGCCCCGCACTCCCAGCATATGGTGAACTTTACCAACATTCCCCAGGCTCAGGGACTCTGCATCTGTAACACGTCACGTTTCTGCTTACTCTTCATCCCCAAATGGCATATTTTTTTCATCAGTTCAGCAAAGAAATGTAAATAGCCAGTTATAATATGCAGGGTTCTTCCTCCGAGTTCCTTTTTCCTTTGCTTCAATTTTGGAAAACATTCGCTTGTTTAGTTGGCAGAAAAACATTGTGCGTGGCTTAGCACATGAGTTCCACCATCTTCAAGTGAGCCCTGAAGCTCTGAGATGAAAAGACTGACAGGCGTCCAGGGCAACCCTCTCATTTGACAGCAGGGGAAGATAGAGCTCATTGAGTCGATAATCATTCCAGTCTATATGATACCAGAATATATAAGCTTTCCAGAAACCAAAAAAATTCCCCAATGAGCTATCTAGGAAATATCAATTATACAGTGAGATAATTCAATACCCTGGGCCTCTGTCAAAATTTATTTTCAGCTCTATTTCCAATAGGACAACCCTTGGGAGGGGATTGTTCTTAGTCTACTGCTTTAGGTGGCTGCTCTCAGACTGCTGTGATTGGTTGACAACTTGAGAAAGCAGGTGGGAGAAGGAGGCAGCTTTCTCTAGCTCCTGCTTGGAGATGATGCTCATGTGTATGCTGGTTATTGCCTCTAAATGCCTCTCACTCCAGCAAGACAACATGGCATCGTGCATCCCCACTTTCATATTGTCCTGCCCTGCCTGGCTTTCTGAATAAAGGTTAGCTTGACAAAGAAAGGAGGAAAGAAGGTTCCAAGAAGAGAAGCCTTTGTGATGCTCCAGGTGGCATTTTGTTAGCTGCGGCTATATAACAAATCACACCAAAATTTAATAGCTTAAATAAAAATACGCATTTACTATACTCATATTCCCTGAGCCAGGAATTCTAGATCAGCTAAGCTGGGCAATTCTGGCTTGGGAAGGAGAGAAGATAGTCAAGATTTAGCCAGGGATCATCAGAAAGACTTGACAGTGATGACTGGGTTTGAACAGTCTAGATTTGGTGTTCAAGTAAGAGTCTGGTCTCTGCAGGCGCCAGGTGAGAGATGACATAGGCCTATACTTAGAAAAGTAAATGAATGTGAGATATATGTTAGAGATAAATCAGAAGGACTTGGTTATTGATTGGTTCATGGGAAATAAAGGGGAAAGAAGGTTCTGGCATGAGCAATTGCAGGTTTGGAGAAGATCAGAGGAAGGGCACATTTTAGAATAGGTGAGGGTGGGAGAAATCTAGAGTCTAGGTCATTCAGTTCTTACAGTCATACTGGGAGACTGGTTAAAATGATAGCTACCATTTCTTGGGTACTAACTCTGTGCCAGGCACTGCGTTCAGAACATTACCTACTTTCTTCTGTTTAATCCTCTCAGTGACACAACTGTTAATACTAAAGGCACGGAAAGGTTAACTTGTAAGTGGTGAAGTAGGAATTGAAATTCAGGATTTTCAGATTCTAGTTTATGCTTTTAAGCACCAGGCTACATTTACTGTGTCTTGCCTTCTCCTTCCCTTAGTACACGTATCTTTTGTGTTCGAGTATTGGGACAAGTCACTTTCACTTAACTATACTGCTCCCCCTCCGATACTGTCACTACTATGTCATAGAAGCTTAATATCATTTTGCTGTGTGACTTGAAATTAAATGTCTCCTTTTACTTCTAGGAAGACTTGTTTTTTAACCTCATAGGAATCAGAAATATAGATTGGAATCTAAGGAATAATTGGAAGAAAAATAATGAACGCCAATTGTCCTGTGTTCTGGGAGGCTTATTAAACCACTTCTGAAGTCTTCCCTTCCTCCTTTTCCACCTAGAAGGTAGCAGACGCATCCCAGAAGAAGCCTAGACAGAACATAGGCCAATCCCTTATTAATATTCATGTTATTCTTGAAATCTAAGAGCTGCAAATCAAATGAGGGGTATGCACTGTAAATTAGGGGGCACTGAGGCGATGACTCAGATTACCAGAATGGGTCTGAGTTTGCAAATCATTGTGGCGTTATTCCCATAGACTTGACAGATCTATGTTAAGGTAGAAACAAGGACATCATATTCTCCAATATTACTGTGATTCAGAATCTAAATAGTGACCTGACCATTAGAAATGTTAGCCAAGAAATGGGAAAAGGAATGAGCAGGCCAGAGATCTGAGTCTATTGAGAGGCCCATGAACCCAGTGACTTGAAGTAAAGACAATTAAGTCTGAAATTTCAAAAGAAAAGGGAGAATCTTTGGCCTTCACACTGGGGCTTTCTAGATGTTCTCTGCTTCGGTTTCCCAATTCCTATAAAACAGGATATGTTTGGAATCATCTGGTGTGTTAGGAGGGGCTGCAATGGAAAGAGCTCTCAGTCTGACTACGCTGCAAGTGGGAATGTCTGACCTCAGCAAATCATTTTCTCTATCTGGGCCACACTTTTTTCACTTATATAACAATGTTAGATTTGACATTTCTTGGGACTGAATTGTTCCCCCCCCCCAATCCATATGTTTATGTCTAAGCCTCTGATACCTCAGAATGTAACCATATTAAGAACGGGCTCTTTAAAGAGGTGGTTAATTTAAAATGAGGACACTAGGATAGGGTCCTAATCCAATACGCCTGGTTTTTTCTAAGAAGAGAGAGATGCCAGGGATGCACAGAGGAAAGACTGTGTGAAGACACAGCAAAAGGGTCTTCATCTGCAGGCCAGAAAGAGGGGCCTCCAGAGGCCAGCACCTTCATCTTGGACTTCCAGCCCTAGAACTGTGAGAAAGTAAGTTTCTGTTGTTGAAGCCACCTTGGGTGTGGTCTTTTGTTTTGGGGAACTCTGGAAAACTAATACAGGTTTCCAACAGCCAAATTATCTGCCTTCCTATTTCAGCCAAATTATCTGCCTTCAGTAGGCTTAGCACTGGGATGAACCGAAGTTAACCGAAAATTCTTTGGTAGCCCTCCCGTCAGGGAGGAGGATCTTTCATCCCTCAGGCCTCTCCTGTTCCACATGTTGGAGTCTCCACCGCCTGTCATTTCACTCTGTATTTCCATGTGTACCCATTGTTTCATTACTGCTGATGAGTGACAACGTGCAATGGTTGACTTTCTGTTTTTGAGTCGTTTCATTTAAGATAATGATTTCCAGTTCCATCTACATTGCTGCAGAAAGACATAATTTCACTCCTTTATGCCTGAGTGGTATTCCACAGCGTGTATGTATGTGTGTGTATGTCTATATGTGCACATACATACTTCATATGTGTCTATATATATATATATGCATACACACAAACATACACATCATATTTTCTTTATCCAATTACCCATTGATGGACACCCAGTTAATTTTATAATCTAGCTATAATAAAGTATGCTGTGATAAACATGAGTGCAGGTGCCTCTTTGAAATAATAATTTATTTTCCTTTTTGGTAGATACCCCAGAGTGGGATTGCTGGATTGGATGGTGGTTACATTTTTAGTTCTCTGAGAAATCTCCATACTGTTTTCCATAGAGGTTGCACTAATTTATATGCCTACCAATATCGTACAAGCATTATTTTTTTCTCTGTATCCCCACCAACATCCATTGATGAAAAATTACCTATTGTTAACAACGCACAGTACTCAGATGATGGGTATACCAGAAGCCCGACTTCACCACTATGCAATATGTCCATGTAACAAAACTGCTCTTTTATCCCCAAATCTATAAAAATAAAAATAAAAAACATGGGACCCCCGGCATTGGGGAAGCTCTGTGACTATTTTGACCAACAAAACGTAGCAAAAGTGACAGTGTGTCAGTTTTTGGGTCCCAAGCCTTAAGAGACTCTTCACTTCCTCTTTGTATTTCATGGAACACTTGTTCTTGGAACCCTGAACCAAAAAAGTGCAGCTACCCTGCTGGAAACACCATGTGAAGAAGCCAGGAAACCACATCGAGAGGAAGAAGGGCCCAGCTGAGTCCAGCCTCCCAGTTTGCCCTGCTGAGATGCTGGGTATGTAAGCAAAAGTGTCTGGGATGCTCCAGACCGTACCAGCCACCAGTTGAAGGTCATTAAGTAACATTAGCCAGTGCCATGTGGAATGAAAGACCTGCCAAGCCAAGATATGCTTGGATTTTTAAGCCACAAAAATCATCAGATATAATATGGCTGTTGATGTGAGCCACTAAGTTTTAGAGTATCTTGTTATAATGATGTAACAAACATTTCTGAACTGATTTACTAAATGTTTATTGTTATATCAATTCTATACAAGCCCGTTCTTACCAGACATTATTTTGTGCCCAGGGAGGAAGTAAGGTGCTATTATCAAGGGATTGGGCTTGGGACTGAGAGTTGGATTCTGGCAAGTGCTACCACTGTGAGTTACTTGATTTGCTTAACGTCCCTAAGTCCCTTGGCATCTAATGTAAGTCCCTGAGTCTCACCTTTCACATCTGTAAAATAGGGATAATCATACCTGCTATGCGGAGTTTTGTGAGGAGTTGATGTGTTAATTAGCTATCATGTTGTAGGCAGATAGTGAACATCCTATAATGCTCCTGCAGCTGCTGGTTATGATGCTGAGACCAGGTCATCTTGCCTACTGCTGCCAGTGGGCTTGATGAAATGGTCCTTCCAGATAAGCAGCTCTCACTGGTCTGCCACAGGGTCAATCTTACCATTGACTCCTCAAAGTGCTGGCATTTCCATTTAAGGATTTAAATGCCCTTTACATTTTCAGTCACACCTGGTAAGATTAATGTATGCCAAGGCAGGGCAGCAAAGTGAAAAGAACTTAGCCTCTATGGAAAGAAGTATGGAAAATCCTCAAAGAGCTAAAAGCGAACCTTCCATTTGATCCTGCAATCCCAATACTAGGTATCTACCCAGAAGAAAAAAAATAATTTTACCATAAGGACATTTGCACTAAAATGTTCATTGCAGCTTAATTCACAATCACCACCCTGTGCAATCAACCCAAGTGCCTATCACTTGGATTAATTATTAAATGGATTAATAAGCTGCGGTATATGTATACCATGGAGTACTATTTAGTCATAATAAAGAGGGAGACTTTATATCTTTTGTATTTACCCGGATGGAGTTGAAGAACGTTCTTCTTAGTAAAGCATCACAAGAATAGAAAAGCAAGTATCCAGTACTAATATCAAACCAATAGAAAAACAGCTACACCTGGCATGAGAGGAAACAAAATTAAATTGAAATGGGAGGAGGGGAAGGAAGGAGGGGGATTGATAAGCTCTCACCTGAAGGGCACAATGTTAGGGTACATAGCACACCCTCTGGGTGAAGGGCTCAGCTATAACTTGAAATTTACCTAACAAGCACAATGTAACCTCTTCATTTGTGCCCTCATTTAATCTGAAAATTTTTGAAAAGCATAGGATTTAATTAATTTTAGAAT